>JABUQX010066242.1:0-67120 GCA_015478945.1 Trachelipus rathkii
ACGCAAGCATTTTTCCGCTGCCCTCGCCTTTCTCATTAACCCTATCGCTACCGCAGTGTTTTTGAAGGATATCGGATTTCGCAAAGAATGATATTTTTGCTGTTGATTTGGTTGAAACCTCACATATAGCCATATATATATAATATATATATATTTATATAATATATTGATATATATTATATAATATATATTATATATATATATATAATATATATATATATGACTCATATAGGTATATATTATTCTATCATTGTTTCGCGTTTTAGATAGGATCTGAATTTTCCAGTCAGCAGCAAGATGAAGCTGAATCCTGGTTGAAGTTATACAACCATGAATATTTCGCACCTTTCATGGCATTTGCTATTAAAGATAACAGTTTTTTTTCCATCCTCTATGTTCGATGAAACTTTATTAAGAACATATAAATCTTGTCCTTCAAAATGGTGGAAAATTATGGAAAAACGAACATCAAAAAACAATCTCTTGCCAAAAGGATTCTGCATATTCTGCTCAGATCTTTTAAGCTGTCCACCAAGTTCTGCCTCTATTGAAAGGGTGTTCTCGACATTTGGCCATATCTGGTCTAAGCTAAGAAACAGGCTTGGTGTACAAAAGGCCAGCAAGCTTGTCAAAATATATAAATTTCTTAATAAATGAAGGTGATTCCAAATGAAACACCAAAATAAATAATTTGTTAGGGAATTAAAATTTTTTTTGAATGAATTAAAATTTAAAGGAAAATGTATATGGTTTTAATTTCCAAATTAACTCTTTTAAAAAAAAAAACATTTTCTTATTTTTCTATAATTTTTTTTTGAAAAAACCCAAATTTGGGTTTTTTCAGGTTTTTTTTTTTGTCCTTCAAAATGGTGGAAAATTATGGAAAAACGAACATCAAAAAACAATCTCTTGCCAAAAGGATTCTGCATATTCTGCTCAGATCTTTTAAGCTGTCCACCAAGTTCTGCCTCTATTTGAAAGGGTGTATCGTCGACATTTGGGTCCATATTCTTGGTCTAGCTAAGAAACAGGCTTGGGTATGATCAAAAGGCACCGAGTCAAGACTTGTCAACATATATTAAATTTGTCTTAATAAATGAGAGGTGATTCCAAGATGAAACACCCGAAAATAAATATTTTTCGGTGAATTACTTATTTTTTATGTTGAAAATGTAAAAGTTAAATATTTAAAGGGAGTAAAGTTATATGCGTTTTAAGTTTCTCTTTAAATTAAGTCTTGCGCGTAGTTTTTAAAAAAGGACAACATTGTTTTCTGTTTTATTTTATCTTGTGAGTACTGATGAGTTTTTTTTTAGTTTATGAAAAAGACCTCGTGAAATTTTGGGTAGACGTTTTGTTTCATGGGGTTTTTTTCAATCCGGTGAGGTTTTCATCAGTAAAAACCCATTGGGGACAAATTCCGAGATTCGCTTCCCCAACTCGTGCGAACCCTTAGATGTTGTATATGATATATATATATTTATATATATATATTATAGTTAGTATACTAGTATAGTATATATTAAGTATAGTTTATATAGTAATATATATATATATATATAGGTTATGATATAAGTATTATATAATATCGTAACATAAAAAAAAGATGAATTTTTACTTCCAAAACAGCTTTGGTATTATTTAACTGTCCCCCGCGGCTCGAGCCCCGTAAATGGGGGTTGAAATAAATTTTTTAAAATATAATTTTATGACTAGCCAAAAAAAAAAAAAAAAAAAAAAAAAAAAAAAAAAAGTAATCCATCCTTAGATTTTATCGGCTGATTCCAAATAATAATAATTTGTTTTACTGTAGGACCCTGCCTCGTTTCTCTTAGTTTAGGCACTGTGGCATTTATAAAATCTGACATCATATATATATATATAGTAATATATATAATATATATAGGTATATATATATAATATGAAAAATATATATCGTGTATATAGTATATCATATATATATATCTATATATATATATATATATATATATATAATATAATACATTATATAATATATATATAATGTACTTTTATATTAAAACATAAAAGGAACGGTGAAGCGCAAAAAAAGGAAATTGTTTAATTTTCCAATAGAATGTAAATCCTAATTTTTAAAAGCAATTTTTATTGAAACATAAAAGGGTGTAAACCTTTCCGATGAAAATTTTCTTTCAGTCATGTAAAAGGTCCAAGGTCCATATAGTGATATATATTATAGTATATTATAGTATATAACTATATATAGTATATATATATATAATAGTATATATATAGTATATATATATATATATATAGTATATATATATATATAGTATATATATATATATATTATATATATAAACAATGCTCTCTTTATCAATTTGTTTTACGAACTAGTCCTGTGAATATAGTCTTGTTAATTATTATTATTCTTGATGGTAGCTACTTAAAAGTCAAAAAATGTTTTTTTTATTATTATTATATTTTATTATTATTATTATTACTTTATTATTATTATTATTATTATTATACTATATATATATGGATATATATATTATAATAATATATATATATATATATAGTATATTATATATATATAATAAGTATATATATATTATAATATTATATATATTATAATATAATATATATAGTATATGTAGTATATATATATATATATATAATATAATGTGGTACATGTTGAGCTGGATGACCCCGTCAACCTTGAGTAGTTTGGGTTTTTATGTGAACAAAGTAAAAATGAGTAAGTTGACCAGAAATTTGCTTTCGGTGTGAAGCTGCAGATTCCTTTCATCCTTTTTAAATTTTTTTTATTAAAAATTGTATGAAATTATTTCGAAATTGTGTTTAGTTTATTAATTATTTTCTTAGGTTCGAATTTCGTTTCAATAAAATAAAATGATAATTACGTTTATTATTAAAATTAAATGATAAATACGTTTTACAAAATAACTTTAAAAAGGCAATAATTCCAGAAAAGGCCCAGGAGAATTATCTCGAAAAGTATGACACTTACAGGAAAACCAAATACATTTTGGAATCAGCGTATAAGCTTATTACCTGGATGTAAAAAAAAACACACAAACTTCGAAAAGTAACGACACTTACAAAACATATAATACATATTTGGAAGTCAGCGTATAAAAGCCTTCTTATAGTGCAAAAGGGTCCGTTTTTATGATTTTTTAAAACCCTAAAAACAAAATACTAAGGTAGATCGCAATGATACCAGGAGTCATGGTCTCTCGGCCTCTTAGGTGGAAGGACGGGGGGACTTCGTCCCCCCCTCTGTCCTTCATCGGCTCGAGCCCCCTAATGGAAATATGTTCCTTGAACTTAAATTTTTAGGGGGCTCGAGCCGAATGGGGGACAGAAGGGGGGACGAAACGACCTTACATATAATAAGCTTTATAGGCTGATTCCAATAATGTATTTAGTTTTCTGTAAGTGTCGTACTTTTCGAGTTTTTAATTTTTATTTATTTTTTACATTCCGGTAATAAGCTTTATACGCTGACTTCGCAAATAATGTATTTGGTTTTCACTGTAAGTGTCATACATTTAGAGATAATTTCTCCTGGCCATTTTCTGGAATTATGCCCTTAAAAAAATAAATATTATTAAAACACTGGATAAAGTTTAATAAAGTATCAAAATCGAACTAAAGATGTTTTGCCATGCACTCCTTTACTTGGCTCTCTCTCTCTCTCTCATCGTCTCGTCTCTCTCTCTCTCTATATAATATATAAGTATATAGTAGTAGTAATATATATATAGTATTATATATATATAATATATATATATATATATATATATATATATAATTATATATATATATATATATATATATATATATACTATTATTATAAAGGAAAGTAAATTTAAACTTTAACTGCTCCACCTTTACTAAAACAGTACGAGATTATATATATATTTTTTTTACCCTAGACATGAAAAATTTAAACAAGAATGTAAATAGATAACCTAAAATTTCATGACTCAGAGAAACGCGGGTCATCCAGCTCACATGAACCATATAATATATATATATGGTGATAATTGGTTTAAAACTACAACTCATATCTCAAAAACTACAATAGCTACAGGGAAAAGGAATACATTGTTGGAATCCTGGTAACATTTTAGTGCGGAAAATGTAAAAAAAAAAAAAAAAAAAAAAAAAAAAAAAAAAAAAAAATTAAAAATTAAAAAAAATTATATCTCAAAAACTACAATAGCTACAGCGAAAAGGAATACATTTTTGGAATCCTGGTAAAATTTTACATAGGAAAATGTAAAAAAAAAAAAAAATTATTGTTAATAATTATAGTAATATGATTAGAGAGCCTATTTAGAGACCTTTTATTGGTTACTCGTTAAAATAAATAGACTTTCTATTAAATTTTGCTTTTTTTTTTAACTAAAGAATACCCCAAGGGTATACCGCACCGATGGCAGGAGTCGGGGTCTCTCGGCCTTCCGGGGAACTACGGGGTAGGACTAATTCCCCCCCTCCGGGGAGGGTCTCCGGAACCCCCGCTCTTTGGGATTTGGGTGTCGCGGGGGTTCCTCCGCCCCTCCCCTACGGGGTATGGAAAACGTCCCCCCCTGTGTTCCCCGTCGGCTCGAGCCCCCCTACATTGCGTGTAATACCTTTACAAATATATATAATATCATTATATATTATATATATATATATGATATATATATATTATATATATAATATATATCATATATATATATTTATATATATATTATATATATAACTTATATATATATATAATATCTTTTGTCCCTGCTCCTAAAAAAAAAATAGCCAATATTTATTTTATTTATTTATTTTTTTTATTTTTTTTTTAACATTTTCTAACTAAAATTTTACAAGGATTCCAAAAATGTATTCCTTTTCGCTGTAGCTATTGTAGTTTTTGAGATATAATTATTTTTTTTTATTTTTTTTTTTTTTTTTTACATTTTCCGCACTAAAATGTTACCAGGATTCCGAACAATGTATTCCCTTTTCGCCTGTAATCTATTGGCAGTTTTTTGAAGAATATGAGTTGTAGTTTTACCAAAAGTTGTAGTTTTAAACCAAATATCACCTTATATATTATATATATAGTATATTATATATATATATATAATTTATATATATATATATTATATATAATATATATTATATATTATATATATATTATTATATTTATATATATATAATATAATATATATATCAGCATTTCGATTATCCGTCATATGTTATCTAAAAAACTTAATGCCTAACTAGTAAAGACGGAAATACATTGCTGGAATTTTGGTCAATGCTGGTCCTGGAAAATGTAAAATAAAAAAAAAAAAAAAAAAAATTAAATATGTAATAATAAAACTACAATAGCTACGGCGAAAAGGAATACATTGTTTTGGAATCGCTGGATAATCACCATGGTAATGAAAATGTTAATAATAATAATAATAATTAATAAAAAGTTATTGTTAATAATTATAGTATGATTAGAAGAGAGGCTATTTAGAGACCTTTTATTGTTATCGTTAAAATAATAGACTTTCTAGTATAGTTAAATTTTCGCTTATTATATATATTTTTTACTATATATGAATACCCCAAGGGTTATAGCGCCGCAACCGATGGCAGGAGTCCGGTCTCTCGCCTTCGCGGGAATACGGGGTAGGACTAATTCCCCTTCCGGGGAGGGTCTCCGGAACGCCCGCTCTTTGGTATTTGGGGTGTCGCGGGGGTTCCTCCGCCCCTCCCCTTACATGGGATCGGAAAACGTCCCGCCTATGTTCCCCGTCGGCTCGAGCCCCCTAGTGTGCGGTATAAAGCAAATTTAATAGAAGAAAGTCTATTTATTTTTCGATGAAACCAATAAAAGGTCTCTAAATAGGCCCTTTAAGTCAATATTACTATAATTATTAAACAAAGTTATTTTTGATTATTAATTATTATTATTATTTTACATTTTTTATGTGAAATTTTAGCCAGGATTCGCGCAAAAATGGTATTCCTTTCGCTGTAGCCTATTTGTAGTTTTTGAGATTTTTTTTTTTTTTTTTTTCCTCTTTTTTTTTTTTTTTTTTTTTTTTTTTTAAAACATTTCCAAGGACCAGCATTGACCAGAATTCGCAATGTATTCCGTTTTACTGTAGGATTAATAGTTTTTAAGATACATATGACGGATAATCGAAATGCTGGCCAATAATATATATATATATATATATAGTATATATATATATATATAGGACCTTATCTGTTTTACGACCTCCGTTCGTTTTTTAGAATTTTTTTTAATTTTTTTTAATATATTTCTAGTATATGACCCTAAAAATCAATTTCAGTGGTAACGAACATGATTCAAAAATATATAGGACCTGTTCCGTTTTTTACGACTCCGTCAGTTTTAATTTTTTTTTTTTTTTAACTAAAGGAATACCCAAGGGTAATCCGCAAAGATGGCAGGAGTCGGGGTCTCTCGGCCTTCCGGGGGAACTACAGGGTAGGGTAGGACTATTTCCCCCCTCCGGGGAGGGTTTCCGGAACGCCCGCTCTTTGGTATTTGGGTGTCGGCGTGGGGTTCCCTCCGCCCCTCCCCTACGGGGTATGGAAAACGTCCCCCCCTCTTTCCCCCGTCGGCTCGGCGCCCCCTTAATTTTTTTTTTTTTTTTTTGCCTTTTTTTTTTTTTTAAAGTAATTTTTTCTTTTAAAATACTTATACTAAGCCGTACAAGAAGCTGTTTCCAAATATTTTTTTGGTTTTTTCTTGTAAGTTTCTTACTTTTTTGAAATTTTAATTTATGAAAAAAAAAAAGTTTTTTTTTTTTTATTTTTTTTTTTACATTTGTGTAATAAACTTTATACGCTGATTCCAAATATGTAATTGGTTTTCAATGTAAGTGTCATACTTTTCTAGATATTTCATTTTTTAAAAAAATATTTAACAAAAATTTTTTATTTTTAAAATTTTTAAATTATAAAATTTTTTTTTTTATTTAAAAATCCTTCGAACTTTTGGATCACGTCCGTTACCACTGAAATTCATTGTTGGAATCATATAGTACATATATTAAAAAAAAAACAAACGAAAAATTAAAACTGACGGAGTCGTAAAACAGAATATGGACTATATATATATATAGTATATGATATATATATTATATATATATATATATATATATTTATAATATAGTATATCTATATATATATATATATAATATATATATATAATATATATATATATAATATATATATATAATATAATATAAATATAATATATATAATATTACTTATTTAAATTTAATAAATATTTTAACTTCTAATATGATTTTTATTTTATTTTTTAGTTTTTTAAAACAGAATATTTTCACTTCAAAGCAAACTTATAATATACTATATAAAAATATATAATATATAGTATATATAGTATATATATATATATATTATATATTATATATATTATATATATACTATATTAATAGTATATATATATATATATATATATACTCTATATCTATATTATATATATATATAGATTATATATAATATATTATATAGTATATATATATATATAATATATATATATATATATGAAAGGAAAGGGGTGCATGGAATTTATTTTTTATTCTTAAGGGTGCACCACTAAGAAAAGATTGGGAACCACTGGCATAACGCACCTGCATAGAACATAAAAATACCGTAATACCGATACATCAACGTGTTTGAAACGAATGCAGGTTGCAGTGCCAAATACCGTTAACCGAAAATAGAAAATGCAAAATAAGGCCTACCACGATGGTACATTTCATTGTAATACTTAAAAAATGAAATACATAAATTATAAGGCGATGTCTTCTAACAATTAAAATAAAACGATATGTTAATTAATTATAAATATTACACTTGATTCCACGAAATTATTCACAACGAATCACTATCACAATTTATATACCAACCTCACTCCTTGACTGCTTCTTTTAAACTTGACCAAAAAGTAAAAAATTATTGAGTCATTCAAAGATGATCATTTTCAATATAGTAGTAAGGTGGTATAACATAAGATGAACTTATCCATCAAAGATGAGTCAATCATATTAGTAATTAATGCTGGTAACTATAAAAATTATGAAGTTAACCTTCACCAATATTATTAGTGTATAGATGTTAGTTACTGTAGATGTGAGTGTAAGTGTATTTAATTGAGGCTAGGTGTAAAGTATGTCTATGATAGTATCAGAGTATGTTAAGCTTGTGCACTATAATGTAGTAGTTATAAAAATACTAACTCATAAATAGGGTGAATAAAGACATTCTAGGCAGGTTTGTAATAATATACACTACCAATCGAATCCTCATATAACTCACCTTATACTAGGGGGATAGACGCACCCTCATATTAGAAGTGTGATAAGCTATTTACTAGGTGGCTCAATGTGGGAGCTAGAAATGGCCTTATTGAAAAAAAATAGTTGGCACTTACAAGTTGGCGATAACTTATTCTATTGTGAGGCATTAACTATACTATATACATATATTGGCTCAGATTACTTAAGTGTGGCAATATCAGTCTCAAATACATATATTTGGCACTATCATTGGCCTCTATTTATGATATAATAAATTCATTATTTGGCATGATGTCACATTATGGCGCCACTTTCTACAATTGGCTAAACTTGATATTTTTCACTCACTGGCACTTGTTGCGTACACCTTACTACATGACTCATACTCATAAGAATATTATAATTATATCCATAGAAAACTACTATAATTAAGATACGAGTCACTTAAATAATAACCTTTTAGAAATGTGGATTAATGGGGAACGTCAATCTAAATAGCCATCAGATAGTTAATAGACCTATAGTGTGTGGTTCAAAACAATATTAGACTGACTACATGTATATTGGCCAAGGTCATAAAGTAAACGAATATTATCATGATCAAACAAATAGATACTAGTTTCATATAATACTATTATATTATTAATGGATATTATATAGTATATATAATATTTTTATATAATATATATATTATAAAATATATATATAGTAGATGATATTATATATTATATATTATGATTTATGATACTTATATATATTATATATAACTATATTATATATATATATATTATAGTATACTATATTATATATTATAATTTTTTGTAGTTTACTATTATATTTATATATATTAGTTATATGTATATTAAATAATATATAGCTAATATATAATATAATAGACTATAATATATATAAATATATTTGTATAAATATTATATATATGATTCTTATAATATTATGTAATCATTTTATATATATATTCATATTATTATATATATACTTTTATATATAATATATATATAAGTTATGTCTGTAGTATTAATTTTTATCAGTGATTATTTTTAATATCTTTACTATTTATTATTAATATATATATATATTTATAATAATTTATATAATTATAGTATGAGAAAATTGATATTTATAGATTGAGCTATTGATCTAATATAGTAATAGTAGTAGTAGAATCTGGTATAATTGATCGAGTAAGTTATGGTTGATACTTAGCGTTCGACCATGACGGCCTTCTATAAGTCGCTCCTACGTTCATTTAAGTAGTAATAGTAATATATAGGCCTATTAGTTAGGGGATGCGAACTATTTTAGCGGAGGAGTATAATCAATCCGTATGAATATTGCGTCTATATAATAATAGTATATTTACTAATTATTATATATATATGAGTACGTAGAACATATTTGACTGACAGATTCGTATATCATAAAAGATTAATTATATATAATTATTAAGTGCCGGAATATTTATGATTATTATCAATATAATTTATTATAATATATATAGATATAGTCTATTATATTATAGTATAATATATATATACTATAGATATATATATAGTATTAGCGTAGTATATATATTATATTATATAATATATATTTTGTATATATTATATATATAGTATAAGGTTAGTTAGTACTATTATATTATATATATATATACTACTACTTGATATAGGTATGATTATTAAGTAGTCTCTATATATAAGGCGATATTATTATAGGTATAGCTTAATAGTCGGTGAAGTATATATAGTAGTAATGATATATATTATTTACTATATGATTATGATATAGTAGTAGTGAGTAGTGGAGGTAGGTGTAGGGCGGTGTAGATGAGGAGGAGTATATGGGTGAGTAGGTGGGAGGGTATAGGTGAAGCGGTATTAGGGGTGAGTGGTAGTTAGGTATGGCGGGGGTATAGGTAGTGTTGAGAGTTAGTATTATGTGAAGGTCGGAATATAGGGGTACTATAGCGGTTAGGGGGGTAGTAATAACCTATAGATATATTATTATTAGCATAGGGTGACGTTTAAATAAGATATAATAGCTCAGGGAGTATAGTATATAGGTATATGCTATAGTTATAGTTCTATAAGTATATATTTATTAGTATTTACTTTTCATTGTATTTAATTTTATATTATATAACTAAATATAATGATATTATATTATATCATATATATTATATATAACGATTATATATAATAATTATATCACGAGTGTATTAGCTGTAGGTGGGTGATGCGTGACCGTATCTGAGAATGTGGAGTGTGTATTTAAGTTATTATAGTATATTTATAAGATATATATATACTACCTAATATATAATATATAATATAGATTAAAGTATATTTATATTTGATATATTTACATAATTATATACCGCATATATTATATTATATATTATAGTGATGCTATAGTTGTTATGGTGCTAATTATTATATGGGTATTATATTATATATACTGGTTTAGATACTTATGTGTGGAATACGTATGTGATATTTAGGAGTATGTAATTATATATATATAGTATATCAGCTTAGTCCGATTCTTTTCTGGTATCGGTATATATCTAATATTACTGTAACTTAATACATGGAGAACATGTCTAGGAGAAGAATTTTAATAGGAAAGTATGATATATATCATAGTAGCGTGGCAGTTAGTATATAGATAAGAGATATTAATATATCTCTTATAAATATGTATTTGTAATATAATAGTACTATATAGACCTAGATATATTAAGATAGATATATATATAATAAGCTTATAGATATATATATATATATATATATAATACTAGTATAATTTGCAGTTACTATATATATATACTATGATATATATTAACGTTATATATATATATATATATATATATAATTATATATATATATTATTATATAGTTAATTATTATCTTATTTATTTTTCTGCAGATGAATGGAGTTGTATATATTTATATAGCTATATTTTATTTAAAGTTCATATACATTGTAATATAATAAAAATTTTAATATAATTATTTTTATATATATATTTATATTATATATATATATGGGTGTAAGTAATATATATAGATATATATAGTATAAAAATAATTTATATAAGATAGTTATATATATAATAAAGTTAGTATATATATAAATAATATCCATATTATTTAAATATCAATATCAAAAAAGTGGGCTAAGTCATAAGAGTGGAATGGACAAAAAATTTTTTTAAGCCTATATATCATAGTGGTGGAGTCAAAATATGTACCTACTATGTACGGACCAAAGGGTTGGCAGTGTGTTTTAGTAACACGGTGAAGTATATAGTGCGTAAATGTAAGTGATCTAGATGGGTAACCCATGTAATGTCATAATAACCCAGTGAATGGTGGTGTATAGAGTTGTCATAGTGAATGTCTTATAAATAGTGTAAAGTGTGTGTGTGTCCGTGTGTGTGTGTGTGTGTGTGTGACGCGCACGCGCAAGTGGTGTAGGTGTTCAAGTTAGGGTAGGTCATACATGCGTACAAGTTAGTGAAGAAGATATGTGGACCGTGGTGGGCAGGAGTGGGCAAAAATTGGCGATGGGCTCAAAAAATGGACCCATGGTATCGTGGCAAGGTCAAGGGCCGAAATATCATGGGTCAGACATAGGTTAAGACAATCAAAAAAAGGCTAAAGCCCCCTAAGGAAGGACAATAATTACCTCGCGTGGGTCAAAAAATTGACCCATGGAAGACCGAAGGGGAAGGTCAAAAAATTACCGTGGGCCAAAATTGGAGGGTCAAAGGGTAAGTGCAAAATTACCGTTGGGACAAAATTGACCCTGGAAGACCAAAAGGGTAGCCAAGAAATTATACCTGTGGGTTCAAAAATTGACCCATGTAGAGACCAACGGGTAACCAAAAATTAACGTGGGCCTAAAATGACCCCACAGAAGATCAAAGGGTATCCAAAAAATTCCGTGGCAAAAAATTGAACGCCATGGTCGAAAACATAAATTAGGTGGGGCGTAGAAATGGGGACCAATACGTTTTAACAATGGTGCTGAGCACCGTACGTTTTGGCGCAACCCTCTCTTACGAAGGGTTTGCCAAAAATTTAGAGGTTGGCCGGAAAAAAATTAAAGGGTTGCCCAAAAATTAGGGTTCTCAAAAAATTAAGGGTTCTCACAAAAATTTGGGTTCTCAAAAAAATTGGGCTTCTCAAAAAAATTTTGGGTTCGTCAAAAAATTAAGGAATGTGACTCGGTAGGGTTTTCAAAAATTGTACCTTGACCAAGTCCTCTCCAAAATTTTATTGGGTTCTCCAAAAAAGATTGGGTTTCTGCAAAAAATTTGGGTTCTCAAAAAATTTAGGGTTCCAAAAAAATTGAGGGTTTTCTCAAAAATTAGGTTTTGTTGCCAGAAAAATTAAATACCGTTGGGCCGCCAATAAATGGCCCCATGGAAGGACGGGAAGGGTTTGGTCGAAAAAAAGGTAAAGGCAAAAAAGGTCAGAGGCCCAAAAAGGTTTCAAGGTCTAGACGTTCTGCGAAGGGGCGTCAAAAAAGGTCAAGGACCAAAAAGGTAAAAGGTCAAAAAAGGTCAGGTAGGTCGGGTCAGGTAAGGTGGGCTTGTTTTTCGTTTGAGGGTGCGGTTTTTTTCGATGGGTTTGGGTTTTGTTTATTCGCGTGGCACATTAGGGTGTGGGTTTTGTTCGGTTAGATTTATCAGTAGAAAAAAAACACTTACTCTATACCTTCTACTCTACTTATATTTAATATTAATTAATATTATTAATTAATACTGAATAATATAATTAGTATTTTAATTATTATTATTAATAATATATTATGTAATTATTTATTTCTATATATAATATTTAAAATAATTAATTATATACTAATTAATATATATTAATATATATTAATTTAATTATATATTATTAATAATCATATTAATATATCATATATATATTATAAATTTCTATACATTATATAATATCTTTAATTATATTATATATATCATATATATTAATTATTATATCTTACTATTAATTTTATTATCATATTATATTATATATTTACATATCTTTAATATATATTATTCTATATATATATTATTATTATATCATATATATTATATATATTATTAATTATAATATATTATTATTATTCCTATTAATATTATTAATATATCTTAATATTTATATATTATTATTATATTATATATACTTTATAAGTTTATAGTTAATTATTAAAGTTCAGGTTTTTGGGGTGGTGGTATATGAGGATATGTGGTGGTTAAAATTCGCTTCTCACCCCTTGAGTCAATTTTTTTAAAATTTTATACTTTTAAGATACTAATACTTAATATGTTAATTCTATAAAGGGTTCAATATTAATATATAAAATAATAATTCACATATTACTTATATGTTTAGTTAATGGTGTAGTTTGGTCCAGGCCTAAGCTCGGCTAGGTTGTAAAAATATTGTCTTCAAATATCAAATTAAAGAAAAAAAGTGCATAACTTATCTCCCACTCACTTATACACATAACCGTAAATACTTTAATTAATATACTTCATATATATTATACTAAAACTACTATTAATTCCTAAAGTGAATTCAGCTATTTCGTATAGAATATATATTACAAGATATAAATAACTGCAAAGTATGAGCTCCACATCTTATGTGTGTTGCTTGAAGATTAATTACAATAATTATTAAAAAATATTATTCCTTTAAAATGTATAATTGACTACAATAACTTCCTAACAGTCTTGATATATCGCCCCTTTTGGTTCGGGTCATTTTATCAATATATTAAGGTTATTTTCCTCAGATATAATTTATAACCTATTATTCCTTTAAAATGTATGATTACTATAACCATATACTAAAAGAGTCAACTAATAGTCGCCTTCTTAATTATAAAAACTCTATTCAATATTACTTTACTCAGTTAGGTAGATGCGTACAGACTCTTAAAATAATAAGATATATATATATATATATAATTAATAATGTTGACGGTTATTGATTAGTGAATTATCTTAGCGCTTTATGAGTTTGTTTGTTGTATGCGTGTGAAAGACAGAATCGCGCGTGCTTTTTCTTCGATTAATTCAGTCTTAATTAATAATAAACCTTTCAATCTTTTTGGATCCTTTCAATTTTGATTTATTATTACAAAATTTAAATCTTCCAGTGAAGTAAAATCATGTTTTATAAATATTTGGTATATTTCGGAAATAAACAGGAAGTTACACGGATGCTACCGTTTAACATTGCATAAGAATCTAGAAATCGGAAACATATTATGTTATAAAAGAACTCTTCTTTGTAATCAAGCAACAGGACGCCTGTTTTAATCATTATATCATTAACAAAAGAGGTACAATTTACGGATTGACAAAACATTATAAATTTTGAATGAAATAAGGAAAAATAATGTACTTTTCATCGGACAGCTGAGTCAATTGAAAAAAGAACCATAGGAAATAAATAAAAGTGTGATACAAATCTGTATAGTTCATGAAGAAAGGGTGTAAATAAGTTTAAAAAATCGAAAGTAATTTAGTAAATACTCACAACTAATACAATAAGATGAAAAACAGGAATTCATCCAAAAATAATAGTTAAAAAACTATATCGTGTGAAATCCTATTCAAAACATCTCAATATTTCGTCTAAAAAACTTTTTTAAGACTAAATACGTTAAAAATTAACTTGCCAATAATTTGAACACACACACATAAATATATTTTACGATAACACTCACGTCTCTATTCATTTTCTAAGACTACACACTCATGTTATTAATTTATAATACTATATTATATTTATTATATATATTGAATTTATTATATTATTTTATTATATATATATTATATGTGATTATTTCTTATATATATACTTCTATATTATTATATATATTTTATATTATTATCTATTATTCTTATTATCTTGTTTACTATCATTTTATTAAATATTTATATATTTATTTATTATATTTTATTATTCATATTATGTAATGTTAATATATATATAATCTTATCTTTATATATATTATATTATTTTTTTTTAATTATATAGTATATTATATATACTATTTTATAATATATTGAGTATTTATATATATATTATATAATATTATTATATAAGTATAATTATATATAATATATTATTATGATATTATTATATATAATTATATTAGTTATTATAATTATATATTTTTATTTTTATTATTATTATATATTTATATTATATTTATTCATATATATAATATATATATTAATAAATTATTATTATTTAATATTAATAATATAATATATATAATATTACTATAGTATATGGTATTAATTATATTATAAATATATTTTTAGTATTATATATTATATATTATTAATATTATTTTATTTTAATAAATATATTATATTCATCTATTATTATAATATATTTATTATATTATATGATTATAATTTATATATATATAGTATTATATTATAATAGTATATAATATATTTATATATCATTAATATATTATTATTATATATATATTATATCATAATTATCAATATATATATTATATATCATATATAGAGTAAGACTCGTAATGAGAGTCAATGTAAGATGAGAGAGAGAAGAATAGACGAAGAGCTGAAGATAAAATAAGCGCGATAGAGATAATTTTGAGAGAGAGATGGATAGAGAGGAATGAATGATATAATATAGGAGAGAAGTGTATAGTGATAGTCATTTTATAAAGATTGCATATATTAAATAATTATAAAGAAGATAAAAAAGTATATATATATATAGACTAATTATAACTCATATATCAAGTTAAAATAATTGTATATATCTGATACTTGCTAATCACAACATTTTAAGGTATAAAATCATATTCCTAATAAATATATTTTATTCTTCTTTAGGTAATGTAAAATATATTAATATATTATATTATATAATATATTAATATATAAAAATAATTTTATATATAATTTTGTATATATTTTAATATAATATTAACATATGTATATGATAATTATGAAAATAATATAGTATATAGTGATATATATACTTATATTAATATATATCATTATAATTATATTATAGTATTATATATATGATAATTAATAATATATATTATATAATTATATATTATATATATATTTATATATATTAGTCTTTTTATATATATAATATTATAAATTTATTATAATTATTGTAAATATATAAAATATAAGGAAAAATTTTTAAATATCACAAATGATAACATGAAGCATATTTGGAGTACTATATTCGTTGTGAAAGCTAATTGTTATTAGTATATATAATAAAACCGTAACAATAACCTAGCAACCCTATGACAAGCTCAGCACAACTTAGTGAGCTAAACCTATTAGCTAATCCTATATAATAGCAATCACCACGTACAACGCGTAGTAGTCATATATAGGCTAACGGGGCTAAGTTTGATTCACTCTCGTTATTACCGATCCTCTAGTCATTAAATTACTAACTAATATATGAGTACAGTTCCTGCTTCCTTGAATCATGGGTTTAAATAATATAATCGTAAGTGAGGCCTAGTGAGGACTTAATATAATTAATAATATTAGATAAATTATGATATAGATTAATATAAAAAAATAAATAATATAATAAAATTTAATAATTAATAATATATTATTATAATATAATTAATAAAATATATTATAAATTATAAATAGATAAGTATATATAATAAGTATTTGTATATATAAATAATATATTAATCAATTATTATATTATTATAAAATAATTAATAATAATAATAATAATGAAAGAGAGAGAGATTTAACGTGAATACAGTTTAAATTTAGAATTCTGTTTAATTAATATTTCATATTCAGATATGTATTTTAATTGTTAATTATTTTACTTAAATAGAATATTAGGCGATATTTAGTATATCTCTAATATATATATATATAGTATATATTATATCTATTATAATATATAATATACTACAGTATTTTTAAATATTAATATATATATTATATATATTACATTATCTATATATTTTATATTATAGTATATTATTTATATATATTATATAATTATATGTCATTAATATATATATTTATTAATTATATATGATCATTATATATATAATATATAATATTATATATAATAAATATATTATATAATATATTATATATATATAATTTATTAAGTATATATATTATATATAAGATATAATTTAGAATACATATAAAAGGTTAAGATGTTCATTGTGGTTTGATAGATATTTATTATATTTTATATAATATATATATATAAGTATTATAATATTATTATTATATATATACCGTAATATATTTATATATTATATATATATTAATAATATACTTAATATAATTTTAATATATTATGTATATCTATATGTATAATATATAATATATATTATATTATAATTATATATATATATATATTAATATATGATATTATGTATTAGAGTTATAATATATATAATATCAGTAATATATATACTTATTAGTTAGTTATATATATTATATATATATATAATAATATAATATATTATATATATATATATTATTATATATATGATATATATGTATAGTATATATAATATATATTAATTATTAATATATATATATTGTTAGTATTATATATATTATATATACTATATATAGTATATATATTGGGATATATATTTATATATAATTATATATATATAGTAATATATTAAATTATATATATATAATTATTTTATATGGTGAGTTGCTGGAACTAAAAATATATTTTACTAAAATAATAGGTAACTTACTCCATTGGTCTTTGGTCACATTCTAATATATAAGATAATATATATCAGCAAAAAGTGAGTTAAACTTTATCTAATATATAAGTAAATATATAAGTATATACCTATCCTTTAATTTATCCTATGTAAAACTTGGGCTGCTAGAACAACTAGTTCTATCCATAAAATATCAACCAACCGTGAGTTAATATAATTATATATATAAATATATTAATTTATATCTTATTATATATAATATAGTATATATTTATATATACATATATTTATTATATAATATATATTATAATATATATAACTTATTATATATAATATAATATATAGTATATATATATATATAAATATATTAATATATATATATATATTAATATTAATCTATATATTAATAATTAATAGTAATATATATATAATATGTATATATATATTATTATATTTATCGATATAGTATATATAGTATATTAATATATATATATATATATATATATTATTATAAATATATATAAATTATATATCTATAAGTAAAATTATATTTATATATACACTATTATATACTTATGATAATATAAATAGTTAAATATATAATATTATAATTAATATATTAATTTTAATATATATATATAATTATATTATATTAAATTAAATATTAATTATAAGTATTACAGATAACAGATTGGAGAGGAACCATATAGTTACATCTTCGATATAATATTATAATTATAAATTAATTATATCAATTATGATATATATATTATAGTATATTATATTATATATATATATATATTTTATATTATAATTATTATATAATAATATATATAAATACCTATTTAATATTAATTATATATTAATATATATATATATATTATTATATTATATATAATTATATATATATGTTAATAATTATTATATATATATTTAATAATAATCATTATATATATATATTAATAACGTTATTATAATATATACTATTAATTAGTATTAAAATATATAACATAATTAGAATATATTGATAAATTAATTATTAATATATATAATATTATAATATATTGAATATATATATATATAATATTAATATAATATATTATATAATAATATTAGGTTGTCGGTATAATATATTATTCACAATATATATAATGCTTCTGCAAGTAAATATAATATTTTATATATATATTATGATGACTGTTATATATATTATTAGTATTTACTATATATATATCTAAGAATATTATAATATAATATATCTATATATATTATATATTAAATATTATAGTAGTATAGATTGATAATCTTGGATTATATTTACGTATATACTTATATAGATATATTATAAGTATAATTATTAATAATATATAACCTATTATTATATATTAATATAATTAAGTTTAGATAATATTATATATATATATATTAATTAAATAGTAATTATATATATATATTTATATAAGTATAATATATACTATATAATATATAATTATATATAATATAAATATTAATAGTATATATTATATATATATATAATATATATATATACTGATATATTATATTGGATATATAAAAATATATATATTACTATATATAATATACATAGTATATATATATGATAATAGTAGTATATATATAATTATAATATATTAGAAATATCCCAGACTATATATATAATATGGATATTATATATATATAGTATATCTAATAAAGTACTATACGTGTATATATATATATAATATAATATATATTATATATATATATAATATATATATTAAATATATATTACTATAAAATATATATATATAAAATATATATATATATATATATATATATATATATATATATATATATGTATATATATATATATACTATATTACTATACATTATATATAAGCTATATATAATATATATATATATAATATAGATATATATATAGTAATATATTATATATATATATATATATAGTATATGTATATAATATATATTATATATATATATATATACGGTATAACTATAACAACAATTACAAATTGTGCTTACTACTGAGATTTCTTTTCATTGAAAGCTGAACTCACTTAAAATCTTTTCAATTTCTAGACCATGCCAAATATTTTGTCCAAAATTTTCAAAAGCACATGTATTATTAATAAGGTAAAATTTTTTATTTTCATCTTAGAAATTTGCAATTAAAAAATTTTATACGAAGAATGAGAAAGAAAGAATAAAGAATTGGAAGCAAATTGAACATATAGGAATGAAAAAAAAATAAGAAAATAATTTAAAAATGTAATATATATAATAATATAAGTAAAATATGTAGAATGTAAATAATTGTTAAATGTTTTAATGTTAATATATAATATATATTATGTAAATATCTTGATAGAATAGAGTAAATTTAAATATGGAGTGATCAATTTGTATAATATATATAATATATATATATAATTACTATATTATATTAATATAATATATATATATTATATATATATTAATATTATCATTATATATATATGATATAGCTATATATAATATATATAATATTATATATATTAATATATATATAATAATTATAACTTATATTAATTATATATTATATATTTTATAATATAAATATTATATTAATAATTATATATGTTTATATATATATATATATAATAAGTTAATATATATTGTATTAAATCATATTGTATAGAAATAATATAGATAAATTATTAATATATATTTTATTCATATAATATAGTATAATATATATATATGTATAGATTATAATTAATAAGGTAGTATTAATATATTATACTAAAAGTATTAGTATATACTCTATGATATTATATATATATATAATATATAGTGTATATATATATATTATATTATTATATATTAATATATATAGTATATATATATAGTAATATAAAATAAGTATATATATATATATTATATAATTACTATTAATATAATATATATAATATTATATATATTAATATATTCTATACCTAGTTATTTATATAATATATATATAATATAAGTATGGTCGGTAATTATTATATGATAAAATTAAATGAAATATTTGTTTACAAATTTTGATCTAATATGTCACAAATGCCTTAATTAAATATTACATATATTTGTAGTATATATATTATATAGTATATAATACTATAGTATTATAGATATAAATATATTATATTAATATATAATTATAAGACTGTAATAATAGTATTGTATTATAATGTATCACTCAAAATGAGTTAAATATTATTGACCAAAACTTATAATCTATATAATTTGATTGATGATTATAGATAGTTCTGGAAGTCCCGGTAACTACTCAGGTGATAAGCTTACGTGAGACATTTTTAAGTTCAAATCTTGGGACTAATATATAATCGGGACTTGAGTGGGAGCTGTTAGGGGTAACTAAGGGACTTTAATATATATGTGACTAGGTACTATACGTGTACTATATATATAATTATTAATAATATGAATATATTGATATTGTATAATATCTTTATAATAAGTCACCGATTATAAGATAATAGATATATATATATATATATAATATATATATATATATTAATGCAATATGAATTTCCAGGGCACCTGTAATTCACGATTCGCCGATTGTTCGCCAAGAAAAAAATTTAAAAGTGGCGCATAATAGGAACCATGCGCAATTTAATAATACTGTTCGCTTTAAAGTTCGTTTCCTTAATTTACTCCTTTGTATATCGAGAATTGATTTCTATAGTGGCGGAAATATAATTTTTGTTAAGCAACAAACATATTACGGTAGATAGTAAAGTTATATATATATATAATACTATATAATTATATATATATAATAATAGATATATATATATGGTATATATAGCTACTTTGATTTCGGTACCAATAAATAGTAGGATTTCATTAATTTGCAAGGCGAAGTACTTTATATAATGTACTCTTTCTATTAATATTTTATATTACGAAATATAAAAAAAAGAAAATATAATAACATTTAATGTGGTTTGTTATTTTTTAATAATATAAAAGTTAATTTTATATATAAACTTAATATTACTATATTATTAATGTTATTTACAGAGTAAAATTAATATATTACGTGAATTTCAATTTGTCTAAGTAGCCTTATATTAATTAAGTATAATAGTAATATAGGTAAAATATATACAATGAATATTATGCTATACCATCTGTATAGAGAGTTAAGTCAAGCTTATAGAGGGAGTGTGGTGATGCATTATTTTTACATACTATATTGATTAATATATATATATATATCTAGTATTTATCTTTCAATAATATATATACATCTAATAATTTAATTATAAATAGTGATATATAATGATAGGCGTATATACGAATTATGTATAATAGATATAACTATGGATTACCCTAAGGTGATACGAGGCAATAGTAGTATAGATGGGCTTTTTCGACTTGTGTCTAGATTATACCTTGAATTTTTCTGGAGTTCTCCGTGACATGTCACTGTCGAGCTTACCTCAACCATATCCTTCGGAGGAGTTGGTGTAAATGATGATATATCTATATATACGTTTTTCTACTAATATATATAAGATATCATAATATAATATCATATTATATTATATAAATGACAATATATATGAGTGTATTAATATATATACTAATATATATTAAATATAATTATAGGATTATTCCATTTTTATACATAAAAATAATTATGAGCTGCAATACGTGACTATCCATAAAGGGAAACAAATTTATTAATAGTTATATACAAATTTATATATGTTTTTCTAGATATTCTTATATATATAGCTAAAATAATATATATAGGTAATATTATATTTATATATTATATCAAGCATTTGTAATCTTTAGATAACATTTTGACATTACCATTCTTATTTATGAGTTTAATATATAAAATATTTAAATATATATATATTAATATATTAGAAATATTCCATTATATTATTATTTATTCTATCTATATGAAATGATTAGACTATTTATAATATATATAATATATATATTATATTTACTATTTAAATAATTTATATTTATATATATTTATATAAAATTAATTGAGTGTATATATACTATTTATTAATATATAGTAAAAATATTGAACTGCTTATGATAATTAGAATTATATAATTATGATCATTAGTAGAATATTAATATAACTTAATATTTAATCATTAATTAAGTTATTCCATAGATTATATATTTATATACTTTTATATATCTAAAAGTATATTATGATTGAATTATAACACTTGGCATTAATAAGAATATATTTATGGATTCTAAGAGTAAGCTATATTATGTATATAGTAATTTATTTCTCTATAGTGTCCTCATTTTTATATATTTATATTTATAATATTTAATATGAGTATATCAACATTCTTATATTATTTAAGTCCTACTAAATCTGAAGACCGTGTGTGAAGAAAGAGAAACCATAGATATATAAGATCACCAGAAGACCGTAATTAAAAAACTCCTATCCATCATCAACACTTTGAGAACCAGTTTTTATGCCCACTTGACACATTCTACACAGCTAGAACTAATTATCAAAGCTTTTGTATCCTATATCCTTTTATGGCTTCTTAAACTCAATGGTAATAATTCTCGTCCGATAAACGATACTCAACTGCACGGTTGAATGGACTCATTATCGCACTTGTGTTTGAGTCGCGCACCATTCATTCATGGGGAAATTGTTATGATGAAAGTGGCAGGCATGGTATTAGTCAGTGAGTAAGTTCCTCATGATTAATGATGTAGCTTTCTGGTTTGAGGATCCAATGTATTCGTGTAAAATATTAAAACTTGTTAACAAAAAATCATATAAAGTCTTCTCGCCTATAATAGATAATGAAGATGATATGAGCAGATAGTTTATGCATAATCGAACATATAAAGTACGCGAAGTTACATGTTGCAAATTGTGAAAGGTCATACCATGGTTGGATATATGAGAGAGTACTAAACATGAAGGTCACATGTTGTGTATATAGAGAATCTGTGGCACGTGATGAGATAGCATTATCTTCACGTTAAGGTTGTATTATAATAGATGTTGCCATGATATAATAGATGTAAGATAGATGAATCAATTTATTCAGTGTTAGATTCTCGCGTAGGTGTTGCGAGCAAAGCATGTGATCAAAATACACTGTTCAGCAACGATTGTGATTGGAGTTGGGAGGAGAGGATAGAGTGTGATGAGCATTTAGAAAACGTGTGCAGCCTTACACTTGACAGCATGAGGATATGAGACGATAGGAAGTTGAGACGACAGGAGAGGGGACGTTGTGCACGCTGTATAGGTTGTGCAGAGGAAGAGTATGAGGTACTGATTTATAATTCTGTTCTTGACGCTGTTATGGACATGATCCTGACAGGCATTACTACGGGAAGGATTGTGGGATGCAGAGCCGATAGCGTGTAATAAGTTGGAGTGAGCATACGAGTGCTGGGTGCAAAGTGGTAAGTACGAGTATAAGAGAGATGAGTGGCACAGCGTAATTATATTTATTTGGTTGTAACGACTGTTCTAGATGGCCTTATGCGGAGGATCGGAGTGTCGATCGAGACAGCGGTCGGTGTGGGACAGCGGACCGAGGGAGGAGGAGACGAGATTGAGCATCTTAAGTAGATTTAGGAGGGGACTGGTTCGGAGTGAACAGAGTCGGATTTCTTACGATGATTACTTCACTGTTGATATTTCTCGACACACTCAGTCGTATGGAGTCATGATAACTAGGATATTTCTAAGGACATTCCAGGGCAGTGAGAGAAATTGGTGACGGCGTACTGTGTATCTGGCTTGAACAATTATAATTAATCAGTGCGTGATTAGAGACTAGGTATGAAGATGAGGAGATTGCGCAACATGTTAGATGAATTGAGAGGAATTCAAGTACTATGTCATGTGATCATTGGAGAACAGCAAGATCTAGACAAGAGTCTTTAGTAGATGCGGGTAAGAGCTGTTTTTACGCTGAGAGTAGAGACAGAAGTATATGAAAGAAGAGAGTTAGAATGAGAGAGAGAGATGACTGACGATGATTGTAGAAATTGGCGGATTTGAAGGAGAAGTTGAAACAAAAGGGACTTGCACATATGACGCTGAGAGCTATTAATAGAGAAGTTAGCAGAAACGCCATGTGTAGTGTATTGATTGGGCATAGAAAGATGATACGAGGAAGAGAAGTGTGTACTAATGTGAGACAAATCTTTATGATACGATAAGCGGCAGTAACGACTAAAGTCGTTAGGTAGTTCAGGGGTGATTTTTCGGGGAGATGAATTGTATTTGGGCATTCGTTAACTGCCTGATAAGTTTAGGGATGGTCTCTCCCTAAAAAGTAATGTGCATCTGATAATGTTCAGAGTATGGTATAGAGCTGAAAGCCAGGTGTGTATATATAATCTTTGATTCTATGTTGGTTGTATTTATTTTAATAGTATTGAGTGATCGATCTAAGTAATATTATTTGACTTCATTAGACTGAATTGTGGAGATTCATTTGTGGTTGTCTGAAACCCCAGAATCATACGTGGAGGCACGATTCATAGACGAACCTAGAGGAAAATGACCCTTAAGGTCGTAGATGAAAGGGGTTTATCAATATACTATAGGCTAGGAACTCGACTTAAAAATATTTAGATTACATATTTACCATACGGCATATATATACGGCATATATAGAAGAGGCACAGGCCAAACCGCCACGTTACCCGATTCACTCCCTCTGGCAGGGACAACGCATAGTTGCACCTATGTGTGCGCTACACGGATCACATCGAGGTGAAGGTAACAACAAACACGAGGAAGAAATCGGTGATTAATCTCTTATGTATCGCAATTTAGCAGAGCCTCCTGTGGAAGTAAAGACTGACTCGATCATTATTACGTTATTTGCACGTCGTTTTGTTGTTTAGCTGGTATTCTTGATAGTTCTGTAGTTTAAATTATTATTCGTATCTCTCTCTCGCATTGCTCCTTAGTAATAAAGTGTATATAGTCGACTAACTTAGAGTACAATCTTGATGTTTTAGGTGATATGCATGAGTGTTTATTTGATGATATCACTGTCTCAGGGTTAGATGACGGCACTGTGCTGGACATGTTTTCGATCACGAAGCATTCTTTGCATATGTGAAGATTATATACTCAGGAGGGGTGAAAGTAATATGCAATTAGGAAGATGACATTAGACTTAAAATGCTTGGATTGTCACCATGAGAAGAGCTAGTGTTCCAATGGGGATGATGTTGGGCATCTTAGTGTCGACTCTCGTCGAGGTGATATACTTATAATTGTATCTAAGGGATCATGTTACTAGATAGCTCGGATACGGTTCTCTATTGATCGATTATAATAGCGATATCTACGTACATTGTAAAAAGTTTAGAGGTTATAAAGGATAGTGTTAAAAATCCAGCAGATGATTGAGGCTACCATGCTGAAGTGTAAGTATTGGCTCGTCCAGAGGAGCGCTGGGTAGACTATTTTGTACTCAGCTCATTATCACTAAGATCGATCAGCGGCGTGGAGGATTATATGTCACGTTTCGCCAAACTGACGTGGACGCTGATGTTGTAAGTGGCCTGAATGAACTAGTTGTGTGAGTGTAGTTGGTGTTTTTAGGTTTCATTTATTTCGTGTGTGTTGTGTTTAAAACTTATTAATTATACAACAGGGTAAATAGATTTTATAAGAAAAACTTTGACAGAGTAACGCACTTTTAACCAGCCCAACTAAAATGATATAAGATAATCAGACAATAGTGAGAGAAAATTAATGCTCATCTTGACTATGAAAAATAGCGTAATTTTGGATAGGTGATTCGCTATTTTCTCTGTTTTAAAGACAGATGGACACTATTACATAAGATATAAACTCTTGTTGTACAAAATATTTGACAATGACAATCACAAAAAATTAGTTTTAGCTCTATATAATTGTATTGAAAGCAAAACAACAATTAGCTATATATATCTCAGTATATGCAGTTCTAATGATCGAGAGTCAGTAGAGAGATATTCTTAATCATCATTTGGTAGAGGTAAAGCAAATGATGAGATGAAGAAATCTCCTAAGGTTGTTAAGATTGTAGAGCTTTCAAATATGAAAGATAGAAAATGAAGAAATATAGCAAGAAATGTAAAGATTATAACTGCGGGAAAACAGTTGTAAAAAAAACATTAATTGATAATGCGTTAGACACTCTTGTAAACCTCTGATTTAATCTATTTAAATGAGATTTGGGTGGTGAGAAAAACATTAGCGGAAAGTTAAAAGAAATGGAAATGAATTGTAGAATGAAACTGAAAGCTACAGTTAAGAGTGTTAATAAATCATACTAATGTTAAGAGAAATAGTTAATAAAATACTATATTAGAAAAAAATCCGATACTATGATAGAGTTGACCTTAAATAAGAAGGTGGGGGTTGACTGTAACATAACTTTCATAAATACTAGTCTATCCAAAAAAAACATTAGTTTAAATTAGTGATAAGACTAGAGTGTTTGTATGAGGCATAAAAATGTCATAAAGATAATATTGAGTATAAGATATAAATAAACTTGTCTTAAATTTTTTTCGTGTATGAAAAACTACACATATATTCATGGTATGATCGGAAGAAAAGTTCATAAATCTTTTTAAACATCCAAATTATAACGATGGTTGTGTAAAGAAAGACTCATAAAACAAGTGTACTGAAGTTTAAAAACCACAATGCTGAATTTAGAGATTATGTGGATTTACATTGAGTTAAGACATTGTGAATACTCTTAATTCACGATAATTTTAAAGATATGGTAAGGAAAAAGGAAACAAGCGACAAGTTGAGGAAAGATAAAGAAATCATTTTAGCGAGTTGCTAAATTTTGGAAGAGAATCAACGGTCATGGATGGCGTATATAAAGAGAAAAAAAAACTTAAAAACTAAATACAGTAAATGATGATATTTCTAATTTTATTCATGGATATGGCAAGGATTGCCAAATTGTTAGGATTTCAATTATGTATCAAGCTACAAGGGTAAGGCGCTAAATCAAGCTAATCAAGGGTAAGTCAGAGATATAAAATATGATGTCTTCTATAAATAATAGATTTACCGATGAATGAATGGGAAATATGACACGCTAGTGAGGATATAATAGGGTGAATATGGCTATGGAATCTAGTTTAAGTGACTTGGTTAGAGATATTATAATGGGGAAAAGTTACTGAAAGGAAGATTGCGTGGAAGCTTGGGGGTTTCGAGGTTGGAAGAGGTTGTAAGGAGTAGGTGTATATTTTGAAATGTTGGAAAAGAGAAATTCTCAGAAAAAAAGAGAGATGTTATTCTTTGCTATCGGGACTTATAAAAGGCATATTGATAGATTGATTAGGAAAAAGGGCGATACCATGAATAATGCAGTGAGGGTTATAAGGGAAATACTAGATTATCGTCGCGAGGGAATAAGATAATTCATTTATGAAAGCACAATGTGTAAGGTAATTTCTCTCATAATGAAGATTGGGTCTAAAACTTTCTGGTGGACTTTAATTATTTCATCTAGTAGATCATACCAGGGATAAGCCTAAAATTATAGAGAAGTATCTCGCTCCTGTAATAGCTATTAGAAGTGTTATTTTACCTACAAGCTCTCTGAGAATACATAGGATTTGTATTAATAGATACTGCTCAATATTAAAGTCTATTAATTGTGATTATATAATCATATATATATATAGAATTATTTGTGGAGAGAGTTATACTAAATTAATTTATATATTTTATGTTAATTAACAATAATGTTCTGAGAATCAAACTCATTCATTCATTAATTCATACATTATTTAAGTACTTTTGTTTAAAAATGAATGTTATATTTCAATTTAGATGGTCCTATTTTTTTCATATTTCAAATTTAAGATTAATATCCATAAAATAGTGGGCAAATACTTAATTATTAGTAACGTATTAGCTCTCACGAAAGTTAATATTAATTAATGAAAGGAACTTTTGATTTAAAAGATGATTCAATAAATTAAAGAGGAGATTGGAAATGAGTGAGGGGGGATAACCACAAGAAATCAGAATATCAAATATAATATGCCTCTAACAAGAATATATTTTATGCGTATACGGATTACAAGTAGAAATAATTATTGATTTTCAAAATATTCTCAATAAATTATTATCTCGGTGAAAGTTGTATAGGGATAGTAAGAATACCATAGGGAGGACAGAAAATTATTTGTTTGTAATAACTTATATCTTAAAATTAAAATGATTTATTGAATTTCAATGGGTTAAGCCTAAGAAGTAAAATGAATTAACTTTATCAAAATGTGATAATTCCCAGCTCCTCAAAAGTGATGTAAACTATTGCTTGTAAACAAATTCATTAAGCCAACGCAGGTGGGTTAAGGTAGATGCTAATAAGGGTAACAAGTTAGTAAAAGGAAATTTAACTAGTAATATGAAAAGGAAATATGTTGGAAGAAATATGCGTAATATAAATTTATGTAATAAGACCTTACATAATTATCGAATATGACCACATGACTCCGAGAAATATTACCCACGAGGGGTTGAAGCTGCGTGGAAACCCATCGTGCTGATTTATACACATATTTATATTCTCAACATTAGATTTAATCGGACGGAGTGGATTATAAATTTTATTCTTTAGTGTAGTACTTTAGGTTAAGCTTAAAAAAACGCTATATTATAAGACACGGTTTGGGAAGATGTTCTACATACTTGCTTACTTAATAATAATAATTCTTGAATAAATTTCAATATAAGCTAATTAATATTGAAAGTGAAAGGTTTACTATTTGGGGAGAAGAATATATTCATAAAATGTTTACATTTCACAAATAAATTCTAGTAATTATTTGTTATTAACAAAGCTCGATTTCTTTTACTTCACATACTCATTATTATTTAATAGTTAATTAAAATTTATCGCACGAGCAATATGGAAGTTAGGATTGTTCTTTAATATAAAATGATTAGGGAAACTTATAAAAGTCATCAGTAAACTAAAATTTATCTCTAGATCTGAAAGAAGCTAAGATTGGAAGATATATGGGTGCGAGTGTCCGCAATAACCAAAGTATCGAACTTAGTTGATAATACAATCACCTAGAGTGTATTTATACACGGTGAGTTAGATTATATAGTTGAAGATGTTGTTTTTTATCGTTCATGGTGTTTCGTATTTTGTGAGCTGGGAACACTCTCTTATTGAATTATACACTTCTCTTCCCATTTCCAGAATATAACCCATCCCTGGCCAATAAGAATTTTGAAATTCTATAAGATGTGTTTTGGCGAACCAAGGCCTAAATGAAAGGGGAAAACTGGTACGGCTAACGTTACAAGAAAATGCTACTCGAGTCAATCCAAAATAAGCTTATTTGACTTCGAATCCACTGAGGATTATAGTCACTTTGACACGCGCCAGAGCCTCAAACAAGAATGTGATGCCGATCAGAGTAAACTAATAATATTAATAAAGAAAGTGATGTTTATTTCGTAAATTAGACGACCCACGTTATATATTGGTCCTACCCCTGGGGTGGATACTAGCTTCCGACTTTCTCATGGTTACCGGATATATTGTAGTTGAGGCCGGCTGGTTGAAAGGTATCACGCATATACCGCTCATACGCCGCATATGTAAGCAGTATCATATCTTCTTCAGCGAAATATCTTCTTACTCACTCTACTACTAATTAAATCCATTCAGTAGGTTTTCGATATCAGTTATAGCTGTATTGATTATCTCTGGCTCCATTTATCAGTGATAGAGTGACAATGTGAGTAGTTATTACGGGTAGTGTAGTAAAAAATATATTCTATCGTATATATCTCCTATCACTCAGGCAAACATATATAATATCTATATATATATATATATATATATATCATTATATGTAATATTATATATATTATTGATATCTTGGCTAATGGTTTCCATTCAGTATAAGAATATTTACTGAGTTTGACTGAGTGAAATACCTCCATTCTCAGTGAGACGATGCACATAGAGGCGGGCTTTCATGTTATAAACGAAAGATGTGTCACTTACCTCCTTTATGGTTCTCCTACTGTGAGACTAAATATCTTTCTTGAGGCTACTTTGATCAAATTATATACCACTTCTGTTATGACTGATCTTTCGACCGTATTCTATTTATATTGCTCCTGATGGTTCTGTTTGGCTATATTCATACATCTTAATCTTGTGAAACTGTGAAGAAATGGGATGCAACATTGAATTGGATTCTCATCTTGATTTTTTCAAGGAAAATTTAGGTAGTTACTTTCTTTCGATATTGTCGCTTTCATTTTCTTCATTCTTTTACTTATTCCCTGTGTGCTACATCTTAGAGTGCTGCTTATTGATGATATCAGACAATGTATGAATTCGTGATTGCATATCATCCCGCGTTTATTGCAACTCATAGGCTAAATACTAATGTTATCACTCAGATAGTACTTCTAATGACCTATATAATGGACGGTGCCCGGATGGCATTCCTCTCCCCCAGTTTCTGTGAAGTTGGAGAGTGTGACTAAGTGCCAGTGAGTGTACTTAATACTACTATACCGCTCACTCGTATTATATATTATTTATATTATCTCTATGTATCTACATACTAAGTATATAAATACACTTATCTCACCTAGTGTTTTGGATAAAGCAACGCTTCGCTGTCCTATATAGCCTAATTCCGAAAGAAGATTTAGAAAGCTGCTTACTATTGATCTTAACTATATCAGTGAGCGCTTACTATATATAGCTCTTAAACTCTTGTATTCTATATCTAATGATATATCTTTGATCTCTATCTCAAAACTCTCATTTCCTTGTAGCGTCTCATCGCAAAATGTTCTAATGCAATAATTGCCCAAATAATATACACATGTGTTCATGTTTCTCACCGTCGTCACATAGTTTATGATTTACTAGTCCGAGAGAGGCTTTAGATAAAAAGATCTCTAGCTTGGCAAGTATAGTGATCTTTGTAATGCAAATCTTTTTCTCGAATATATACTCTATCGGATTTTTTTAACATTACTGTAATTCCTTCAAAGGCTATCTCTGATGCTTGTGCGAAACTTGCGATGGGTGTGCGCCTTGAGCATTTAATCAGTACAAAAGGCACATAAACTCTAGAACAGGGTATTAGGCGCATCTCATACGATAACAAGCTATAAGTCTCTTACGTGGCCGACACGATTACAATCGAGCAGAAGAGCTCCCTTCCACTTCCTGGAATATTCTGGTTTAAACTGCATATTTGCCTCTAACTGCAATTACTGCTAGTGCTCCTAGACGTTATTCCCTTTCCACTCCGCTCACTCTCATATCTTTTGCTCGGATCGTTGTACTGGCTTTGATGGGCATAAGTGCTTCTCATCCTTTCTTGTACACTGTGTATTCTGGTGAGTGCACTAGTAGCAGTATCTTCCTACAGAGAGTTACTTGGTCTTTTATTACTCCTGTTCGTATGAGCAGCCAGTACCTTATATTACCTTGCATCTATTTTATATATTAAAAGTGAAAAATAAGTCTATTCAGCACAAGACAGACTAGACCAAATATACTCAGCTTTCGTCCGTGAACTTTTAGCAGCTACTATTCTGTTATCTCAAATATAATTTCGACGGCAGTGATTGAATTGGATCGAGGAAAAGTACCACTGTCATCTTGTGCACCGTGAGATTCCATCCCATACTATTCTCTTCATATATCACGCCTTTTGTCTCACACGCTAGTCGTATTTATTACACCGTTCATAATTGAAGATTGGGCGCTGGCCGCTACGTTGAGCTGATCTTTTCTCTGTCGCTCTTGAGCGTAGGCACAATACCGCTATATTCAAGTGACCTAGTGCTGATCTCTTAGAGGGAGCAAGATGGAATTAAAGATGACTTTTTTTTCCGGGTATATGGGTGGCTCGCGAGTGGTCAGTAGATGTGACGTCTCGATTGGGTGATTTTGAACCAATTCATCGCTATTTTAAACTCAAAGCTTGCTTGACAATATCTGTCAATCTATTACAGATGAGACACGCACAACTACCTTCACTCCAATTTCTATCTTTCTTTTCCCAGCCATACGGGTTCTTTCATCTTCATTATATCCCTCCTGTTCGTACTAACAAGATTATCATTTTATAGTTATCCGTTTGACGATTTATACACTCTCTCACATGAATTTAACTACGTGAATCACATACGGTCTTGTGTGTAATCGCTGCATAAATACACTCTTGATCGGTGAGAGCAGATCTTTGCACACCATAGTGTGTGTCACCTGTAGCAAATAGGAAATCATACTGAGGAACATTTGAGAGGGAGTTCTTTCTCTCTGGCTATGCAGTTGCCGGTTAGACGCGTGTCTAATGTTTACTCCTCAGCTCTATCTTTCTCATCTGTGTGCTCTGCCGAATGCTAATTGAGAGCGTGACACAATCAGACACTTTTCTTTGTGGGCACTCCTTTCACTAGTAGCTTTGAGGACTTAATCCAACTAAACTTCTATCACTGCACTCATAGAGGGTGGAGAGGCACTCTGGTTTCGATCTCGCCTCGGCCCTATTAATGAGTATCAGAGTTTCGCATGGCTACATACAAACAGCAAAAATGCTTATAAAGCTGTTCTTAAGATTTTGAAACTATTACGACGCAAGATTTATCTTGACAAATTTTTTTCGTGTGGGACACCCTGGGTCCGCGAAAATGCTTTCCGCGTTGTCCAACTTGGTATTAACTTTCAGTTCTCTCTATCTATGATGCGTTCTAATATCTACCTCCCTCAACCTACATCGAAAAGAACACCAAGTGAACAGAAGCAATTCCTCTAGTTGAAAGTACATGTTAAAATCTGTCGCATTGCCTTCATGCAATGAATGTCAAGATTTGAAAATTCCTCTCTATGTAATCTCGGATAGAGAACAACAGTTCTGAAGGAGAATTTTTCCACCGAACCACCAAAGTTTATTGGATTTTCAATAGACTCTGTACAGAGCTTACAAACCTTCAGCAAATGGCCAATCGAAATGATTTCATCGATTGTAGGTGGAATAGAGTTGCACTATCGGATGGCGTTGATTGAGGGGAGAAGCAATATGAATCAACCTTTTCTCCGAGCTCGCTCTTATCCTCTACCCAGCTCCACTTCTATATGTAATTACGCAGTCTTTTGCGTGTCGCACTCTTCTCACTGAGACTTGAGGGTCTGCTCGCGTAGTTTCCTCTGCCTATCATTTGTACGCTATATAAGTGTCGTGTGAGATCTATCAGAAAGTCAGAGTAAAAACTCTTTGTCCTTTCAAAGGGAACATTGGTTTCTTTTAAACTCACCTATTATTATTAAATGAATGGATGAATAAAAAATACGTTTATATTATATATATATTAAAGAAATTTATTTTTTGTGATGATATACTATACTAACTTTGAATATATAGCTGAACATGATAAGAAATTTTCGATACAGGACCTACTCCTTCCCCATCTTTTGGCTAAACCTTAATCCTTTTGTTATTCTTTTAGTTTACAAAAAAAAAAAAAAAAAAACAAAAAACCTTGTTATTGGCAATCCTGTAGATATTGGCCCTTAATAATCTTGAGTAAACACTACACCAAGTGCTTCGATCATTACTTGGGTACATTTCTCATTGCCGTAACTTCAAACCTGTTCCCACGTTCCGTGTTATGTTCTATCGGTTTAATACTACTCTTTCAGATTGACTCATATACGTTCACTGTTTAAGTTAATGAACCTATTATACTATTTACTAGTAATATACCTTACAGTAATAAGGTTTTTCACAAATCACGAGATATGGATCAGTGAGATATTAACTTACAAATTAACCAATACTTCCTCAATTGGATGTAAACGGATGTCTATTTCAGAATGGTCGGTTTTGAGAATGACATGCACTATTGTATTTCTTCATCACTTTGAACTTCAACAGATGGTTTCCTCACAAACGGGTTTCGATGGTATTCGATCACCTTCGTACAGATGGTATTCTCAAATCGGAATGATATGTTCACCATCGCAGTAATGGTGTCCTTTATAATCCAGTGTATATAAACGAATAGAATCCGTTTCCATAACAGACTGGTATAAATTATGTCATCTACTTAGTATACAGCAGGATAAATTATAATATACTCTTGGGGTCTTAAGTAAACGTAGTACAAAACCCATAGCATATTTACTATATTAGGTGTACTGATACATGATAAATTTATTATATCAATTGTGTACAGTCTACTTTTGAAATTTTCAAAGATATATTAAAAATATATATGTAATGAAATTTGATGTAAAAACTCTTTACCAATATTTTCGGTAATGAAGGTAATATAATTAATAAGTAATTGTGTTTGTGGGATAAGTATTTAAAATACAGTTTTAGTGTACGCTAATAGCAAGCACTATGCTACAATTTTATGGGGATAGTCCATAAAGCCCCGCCCACTTTTCCTGACGCCAAATTTACCAAAATAAAGTTAAAGCTTTAGTAACGTTATAATTATTAAATATTAATTATATATCTGAAAAGAGAATGTTCAAAAACGATTTTGCTACTTCACACCTTTTATGCAAATATTTTCGAAACAAATATTGTAACTCTTGTGCTATAGGCCTTATATAAATTATCAAAGTTAAATATTCGTTTTTTTTTCTTAATATATGTATAATTTGCTCAATATATAGAATTAAATCACAACTCCAACGAAATATCAGAAGCTTTTAGTTCTGGATGCATTTTTTTCTTGTTAGGAGGCGTTACACCCAGTAAGGCTAAGGTTCTGTAGGAATTTTAAACTTTACATTCATGCTGTTTCAGACTCGGTACAATCACTACATCTACGTTCCTAAAAAATCAGCGCAATTCAATATTCTACTCTTTAATCAATAGATTTATCTGTCATTTGTGCTCCTAACTCGAAGAATTATGGCTGGCGAGCTTCACCTTCGAATTACTCACTTTTTCTCATTAAAATCTAGACACGAGCCCAAACACCAATGAATACGCAAGATAATTATGCAGGAGAGTAGCCGTTAGGAGAACTCACCTTTTGACTTTTTTGTCAATTAGTTTGGCCAAATTTGGCCTTTGAGAACTGTGTGTGTGGTGTATTCAATGCCTCAAAGCGCCTACTTCCTTCACTAACTACTCCACATTAGTCTTCAGCCACACATGGCTACACAGTCCAAACGCTACTGCTTAAATGATTGGGTGATTTTTTTCGATGATCTTTCTTCAATGATCCAATATCCCTCTTCTCTGTCCCTCTTTAAATAAGCTTCATTCAACCACTTTACTATTATCATCGTACTTCCTACGTTTTAGCACCAACCCACATACTTCTTTTGCACTGCTAACTTACTTCATTTGCTTCCGATTTATTCAGTTTCAACTTTTCACATTCAACTGATTTACTTGCGAGCGTTCTTACATACTTATCCTTATTACCTTTGATTCACACACTTGTATCGGCGTTTGTTACTCACTTCCTTCCCGTATCCACCTTCCTCTCCATCCAAGTCCCCACTAACTTAATTTTACATAGTAAAAACATAATGATCCGAAAATCCCATTTCCAAAAACCCCCTCACTGATTTAAATCCAACACATACTTCCAACATCTTCTTACCAACACAAAGATCAATCATACTTTCACTTCGATACCAACTCTAGTATACTATGGATACTCTTGTGTTTAAAGAAAGTTTATTCCTCTGACATACATACCTCTGCCCTCACAGAAATCAATCACCTCTACCCATCTCTTCATTCTGCTGGGCCTGACACCGCCGCACATAAACCAGCCTGTGGGTATAGACCATCGCTGTGTTATTTTTGATACTGCCCTCTATTATACTATTAATTTGAGTATATATACACGATATATTTATACACCTAATGTTAGAGGTTATGTCTCCTGTCCTATATAGCCCGTATATGGATCTTGGTTTTATATTGATTTTCTATTAGTAGTATATATATAATAATAATAGCTATATATCTATTTCCTATATATAATTAAATATGGTAAGTAAATATAATATATAGGGTAATATATATATATATGTACACTGTATATAGTTAAAAGCCGAATGGTAGATGGTAGTCGGAATATTTAGGCTCTTCTAGTATTAGTGTCGACTTTGTTGGTATTGGTTACTAATTGGTTCTATTTCAACTGTATTTACAATACTTATCTATCTAATTTTATTTCACCACCCTCAAGAAAGATGCTGCGTAATTTTAAACAAAAACATGATAAAACCAAAAGCCACCCATATTTTGTTTCATTATAAAAAAAATAATTTATCCCGCCCTCTTGGGTTTACAAAAAAAAAAAAAAAAAAGAACAGGAAAGTGAAAAAAAGAATATAAAAGAAAAAACAATTTTTTTCACAATGATACATTATATTATTATAATATATATAATATATATAACCTATAGATTATATTATATATAGTAATATTATATATAATAATAATATATATATATATATAATATATATATTATATATAATATAGTTAATACTATATATATATATATATAAGTATATTATATATATTATTATTAATTATATATTATATATAATTATTATATATATTAAATTATTATAAATTAGTATAGATATAAATATATATATATATTAAATTATTATATATATATAGTATAATAAAATATATAATTAATAATATAATTATATAGTATTAATATCAGGCTGGGCGCTAGGCATAAATTTTTCAGTAATGGAATCCTTAAGTACGATCGTCATTATCTGGCATATTTGTACACATATATTTTCAGATGGAATCCCCTCTTGGACTAGAAGTGCCTTCGTGCGGCTATCCGACTTTGGATGCTGTATGAGTCACTGACTGTCAAATTAGAAAACCTCAGTATCTTGTGCAGATTAAATGTTCATAAAGGCAGACCACTTATAACTTATTTCAGGTATTCGGCATCCTTACGAACTCTTTTTTTAGAATACCGACATTCAAGATTTACTAAAGTTAACTTCTTTTTAAGATTTAACAGGATGCGCGGATAACGAAAGTGATGCCTTTACATTTTGTAAACCTTTTATAAGAGAGTAATACAGATTTATTCTATTTTGTTTTATTAAAATGGTTATACTATCGACCGAAATAGGGGCATAAAAACCTCCGTTTCATGCTACAGTGGTCCTCTTCGCTCCTCCATTGTCGCTCTGGCTTAATCAGCAATTCTCTTTGCAGGTGACAGGGGGTGCCAGTATTTCCTATGTCGCAGGGCAAAAAGAAGGTCCTCAAAAGCCATTAATTCCTCCTTCAAGGCCGAAACAATCTATGGACGTCCTTTTGAAGAAAGAGGAGAGATGCTCCCCCACCCACCTGCCGCGTCTGAAAAGCTCTACTCTCCACGAGTGCTGAACTAGGATATACTAAATGGGATTATCATCCAGGTATTATATTTGTATAAAATAGAATCTATCCCATACTCCCTATGCTGGTTCCTGATGTATTACCCAAGGGAAGACATGGAAACATGACTTCTTCTAGCCCGATATTCTACTATGGCATTATATTCCAGAGTTCTAAATTTGATTATATGTTTCGACTAAATGGGAGGCCACCCACTCCTCCATGTGCTTGAATCGATATGACGATTTCCAATCTGTTGCGGGTGACAATTATGGGACAATTTTGACTCTAGTGTTTCGTTACCAAACTCTAAGAAAACAAATTTAGATTGAATAATGACTCGTGAGTGCTGCGTTTCCGAAAACTCTTAATCCGACGTGTAGCGATGATCCGGAGCCCATTCGGGTTCTTTTATATTTGTTGGATGAGTCTGGCCAAGGCTGACCGCTGCTGTTTTGTATTATCTACAGTTTGTAAAGAGATTTGCATGGCCCAAGATTCTCCTACCTCTTTACCTAGTTTGAGGATATGGACCTGTGCCCCCGAATGCTACACTCCACCATGTCGAGAAGTGTTGAATGCAATTGCCTTTCTAAGATGTGCCTTAAGATGCTGTGGGAAAAAGAGCAGTCCTGAGAGGTGTATCTAAATTTCCAGTGAATGTAAAGTGCGCAGAGTGGCTCAAATTGAAGAATGAGATCATGCCCCTATTTGAAATATAAATTGATGGGAGTGAGCCAAACGCGTGCTTTTTCCTATTAGCCTACTGCTAGAGGAAGTGGTAACCAGAGAAACACCTCCTGTACCTCTAATGCCTTGCTACACAAGTAACATGCCCCTGATTTGAAGAAGTGATCGTTTTCACTCCTTCTCCTTCCAGAATGGAATCCCAACTCTTAACTTGGCTGTTCCCCTATGTCAAAACAAGTCAACCAAAAATTTTAAATGTTGTGTGCACCATTGAATTACAAGACAAAACGTTTAAGAAACTAGGGTAACCCTCATTATATTGTAATGCTGCACATTCTCTTTTCGCCCCCATTGAAGCATATCAAACCATCTGCTGTTTCGCCCCAGGACCTCCACTAAGCGATGGATGACAATGTTGTACTTCGTTTCTGCCATTAATGACGTAACAATTTCCGACTTAAAGAAGTGAAATTCTAAATATCTGCTGCTTCACGTAGTATCGGTCACAAAGACTCTATTTAGCTGTTTGTGCTTATATTAAATAGAAGAATATAATACCAATAATTATTATTCATAATTAAGATCTTAATAATACCGAATCGACTCCTTTCTACATCGCATTGAAGAAAGAAGCTCTTTCTTAGTTTGCTGATGAGTCACTAAACACGAAGTTTTGATAGGCGGACCCCTTTAAATTGGACCTGTGCTTTCCAACTATACTTGTATATAAGCAGATATAATTGGACAAAAGGATAAATATTCTCAGTATGGTAGATCTCTATAAAAGAGTCAGCGAAAAGTTAAACGAAAAGTTAAATCATATATTATTTCGTGGTGATTGTAGTGCTACAGTTTAATATGTTGGATACAGAGTGTCGGGTTAATATTGAGACAATTAATCTCAACAAGATTCCCAAGAGAGTCGTATTTTCACTTACTCAGGTCCCACCGTTAAAGGAACGCATTGTCTGAATATCAGAAATGATGAAGAATGATAAACGATTTGTGGAAATTGTTCTGAAGGACTTGAGTTTAATTGCTGTGGAAAAGTATATCTTAACTAAAGACTGATCGTAAGTAAACATCTCTCCAATCTTTAAGGTGGTTAAGGAAAGTCCTCGTTGGGACAAAGTCAATGCACAAACTTTCGATGAGGAGTTACGTGTAAGCATGGTATTTATTGAGGAATTGGACAAAAAAAAAAAAAAAAAAAAACAAAACAATTTTGGACATTGTGCTTTAAAATATTACGATTGCGGTAAGAAAATAGCTTAAAATCTATCGGGATGGCGAGTTGGTTGAAAAATCGAAAGAGCGTTAAAACCATCTCATTTATTCTATCTATAACTAAAGTTTAGACAAATCATATGCCAGCCCTGACCTATCACCTACTACATTGACTTGCTCAAGTAATCAGTGATTTATACCTTTACGAATAAAGAACACGAGCAATATTTTTCAAAGTTTTTAAGATACTAATTATGCAATGATGACCCTTTATACATTATAGACCATGATGGAGTTAATCATTACTATGCCATGTCTCACCTGGGGAAAAAAAAAGGATATGATTTTGTAATTCAGTACCTCCGGATAAGAGAGAGGTTTGTTTACGAAATAGCGTCTATTGATGTGTGTCTCGGGCAAGCAGTACTAAGAATTTGAACGATCCGAATTTTAAAACACCAAAGAGTCTTCTTGGAGGGAGTTCTTACAGGTTATTGCCCAGAACGTAGCGACTTGATTAGATGAAGAGAGAGAATGAACTGTACATATTTTGGAAGTTTTGATTGTTTGTCAAACCTGTTGCCGTTTGGGCGTGTTTGTGAGTGTGTGAGCTTTTGTGTTTGTGTTACAATCACTTTTGTGTTTATTATATATCCCTTTACCATCAGATCTAGAATAAAAATATTAAATAATAAGAGGCAGACAATTTAAGCTACAATTTAATAAAAATAACTTAAAGTTTTATAAAATAATAATTAATAGCAAAAACATTCAAGAAGACCCATCCCCACGCTGAATGAGGGGTGAGGAAAACTGACCACTAACGGAGACACCTCTCCTAATAGTGGGCTGCTTTTGAATTTGAAGGGAGGAGTGGTCAGTTAATCCGGTATTGGCATCCATTATGTGGGATTCTTATTTTCGACCCTTAAAACCTCCTGACAGAAAGGTCTAAATGCAAACTAATACAAATATACAGGGATATAGAGGTTCGGTGGTGTATTTCTTAAAAGCAATATACATAAACCATTAATAATAATAAAAATATCTAAAAATATCTAATAACCAAGTTGGAAATAATGTATAATGAATCACGAAATATATTTATCGATAATTACTGATTAATAGCAGGATGAATAATTAATAATATAAGAAATATATATATTAATAGCAACAAGACTACGATTATGATAATAATGATAAGCCGGAGATATCTTCAGATCAAAAGTCAAGTTCGCCATTAGGGAACTTAATAGTCACCACAGGAGTCTTCAGTTTTCTATTGGCGAACTAATCTTTGATCTAGGTTTGGCCACTCACTGGGGCCCTGTTTTCTAGAAGGTTTATCCACAGGGGCTATCATGATATCTTAGTTAATGGTAGTATCCTCCGTCCTACATGTGAGCCTCCCTACTTTTAGCTATTACATAGCCTCATATGTATAATATATCCTCACTATCTGATTTGATTCATTTAATAACGCAATCAAGTTAGTAATAGTGTAATATATATTATAGATATATTATTATATATTATATATATATTATATTATATATGTATATTTATATTTATTTTATATAGTTAGTAATATGCATAATATCTGATGAATCAATAAAGATTTTAAAGACTTCAGGAATTCAATATAAGATTTTATAATAGATAACTTCAGAATAAAATCTGGTTATTTTCCTTTATAAATTACTTATTATTATACAAATACTTCAAATACTACCATTAGTATTATTTTAACTCCAAATTTATGCAGTCTATTATTAAGCACTATGATTTAACAGTGAGTGGTGGAAAAGTATAAAATTTCATATTATAAGTAATCGCTGCAGACGTGTATATTAATATGATTTGAATGGACTTATATATACGAGCAGACTTTTTGGAGTAATGTCACCCTTAAGCCGTCATCAGGCATAGCTGTCCTGGAAGGAATCCTAACAAATCTATCCTCAATGTCAGATGAATAATTCAGTAGTCCATAGGTATAAGGTTCTCCTTATAATGAGTCCTGGTTTGGAATCTCACACAAAGCTAGTTTGTAGAGCTTATTATAGCCACGAATATGTTTTATAGATCCATTGTCACGTATAATTAAATAAGTGGTGGACCTTCACTTCTTACCGTGAGGTAATGTCTTGAATAACTCATGATGAATTCTCTTATAGTTGTAATTTAATATAGTTATATATATCTATATATACCCTAATGTATAAATTCTGGTTATATAATATGAGTTGCTTATCTCATAAAGACATATAATTTTAAATTAATGTTTTTTTAATTGAAATTATATAATGCTAATAAATTTAAAATAATAATTTATACACATTAGAAATTATTGTATTTCTATTAAAGACAAACAATATTTGATACTAAATAAATAGTGTAATAGAAGGACAAAATTTTAATACTATTTTATAATTTTGATCTTACCTATTCACCTCCCTGACCGGCCAAAGGTTGCCATGTGCAACCATTATTGAGGATGACCCTTAGTTACAATTACGTCATAATATAATAGAGTAAAATTGGCCCAAGCTGTCTGTATTATAAATCCCGCTAGGAAGAAGGAGCCTTGATTGTTATGTGTTGGGGCTCTCGGACTATACCAATACAGGTGCGCCTTGTAAGGAGGTGGCCCCACCCCAACTTCTGGTGAAGGTTGTTATCAGCGAGTCTTGCCCTTTGCATCGCTGTTAAATCTATCATTAAACACCATTTATCCGATTACTTGCTCACAAGTAATATATGCCTCAAAGACGCATGTCTTGAGGCTTGGGGTGTGAAGGCGTTATGAGAATACTCGGTCGAGTCCGATTTGCAATGTGGATCCTCTGGTTCAAACATCTGAACTCGCCTGTCATAAGTGGAAATCTGGAATCAGCTAGTCATTACCATATCTCAACCTACGTCCGGTAGACATGGAGGATCATTTTGCACCAGATGAACCGGAGAACATCACAAGTACCTCCTACATGTCAAATGAGAAAAAAGGATAGAAATTAAAAGAGGTAATAAATCACTATTCTTAATTATATTTTTTATAAATTTTTAAATTAAAATAAATGATATATTTATATTTATGATTAAGTACGTTTTTGGGGAATGACGCTAAGACGCTAAGTCGCTCATATACCTATTAAAAAAAAAATTGAGTATTCAAATTATTAAAGTCATATATGAAGTTGTAAATTATGTTTTCTACTCTGTAAGTTTATTTTGTAACCTTATTATGTCTTGCTCTATATTCTGCATGTAAATACTGACTTATATTTGTCACTGTTTAATGCTCTCTAATCCAGAGATCATCTGACGCTTTGTCTTAAATTATTGAGAACTCATTTCTCCTAGAATAACAATGATTACTATGGAATATTTTATACCTAGCTATAGTACTTGCTTAGAAGCCTTCATAATGGCTGCAGTATAGTGATTTGTGATGGTATAATGTAATTGATATATTATTATAGCTATAAATGGTCATGATCATTACTTGGTCATTGTGCATCTGGTGTATAAAAATAATACAAACTTAATTACAAATTTTTTAATTTTCTTTGATACATTTGTGTATTAAAGTATCAAAGACTTGTATACAAGAGTGTTTTTGAATCTGGAATATTCTTGAGGCATAACTAAGGGTGTTAATCTATTTATTAGTATCTTCTGATCTCTTGTTCATCTTTTTAGCCAGTAGGTTGTTTGTTTGATCTTATCAAATTCATTATTAATGTAATGAAATTGATTTAAACTTACATGTTAGTTGAATGCCTTAAAGGGTTTGACCTGATTGAATTTTTCTAGTATTTGTTTGGCTATCCTCTAATGTAGGGAGAGATAGCCCCTTTGGCTTAACCTCACATTTTATGACATCAGGCAGGATGTTACACTTGCAACACTCAGTTTAGGTTGAAGTGATATATCTCTCTATGCTATAGAGTGATTAGTCCGCCTTATCAATCTTTTCTCATATCGTCCTCAAACCCACATTTTTTCATGAAGATGAAAAACTGAAATAGAATAGAAGTTTTAATTTGTGAAATTCAGTTTAGCAATTTCAGAACAAATTGTCTCTAAGATGATTAAACTTCAGGTGAATAATGCCTTAAATTTACTTAGATTTTAATTTAAAGATTTTATAATTTGCCTTTCGCTTTACTTTATAGTCTTTACTCTTACTATGCTCTTTAGTCTTTAGTCTTTTAGTCTTTACTATAGTATGGAGGCGAGTTTCTTACCTCTCCAAGTGAGAATAGTTTAAATTCTTTTCAACTCTTTGACGGAGTTCATTACAGTTGGCCCTCTTGGCATTGAATTCTTGGTTCGCAGATGATCCTCGTCCCTCACTAAATCTTTTTCAAGAGGTACAGTGACGGAAGGGATCAAGTAACGAGATCTGTTGGCTGTCCAGTGTCACAGCTCTCATTAAAAGGGAGAGCTGCTCCTTAGCTGATCTGGGCCTTGGGAAATGAATGACTTTAAAGACTCACTTCTCTTATGATGTTGTAGCAGCTGAACTGTCTTCCAGAAACACCTTCTGGGTCCTAGTCACAACTTATGCGATGTATTTAATATTTAATAATTTTATGTTTTATAATATACAAATTATTAATTAAAAATTTAACGTATCTGATAAATGAATTAATAAATCTAATAATGATATATATATATAATATAATATATATATATTTAAATATAGACTATATATATAGTTTAATATATACTTTTTATTATATATATATATATATATTTATAGTATATATTATACTAAATAAACCACATAGTAATAACTTATTATATATTTCGTTCTTAAATTATATATTAATAAATTCTTATATGTTGTAAAGAAAAATAAATTTTTATATTCTTGTTTCGGCAAAGGATTATCTTAATTACTTTTAATAGTAACTAGTAATCTACTATTAGATTAGCTGTGTAATTATTAATAATTATTACTAATTACTTAGTAACAGTAATAATAATAATACCGTAATTAATAAAATAATAACATGACAAGAAACGAGTAACTAAAGGAATATGTGAATAAAACTGCGTGTTTAAAACAGGTTGCACTTTTCTTGCTTTTAGCTTTTGGACACATCTTATTCGTATTAGTATAGAAATAAGACTGAAAATATTATTTACACACTTATCACTACAATGCCACGCCTTTTTCATACCAATATTAAAACCCGTTTTCGAAATGTGACTTGTCATCATGTGAGAACGGAGTTGGGTTGATTCACTTAATATTAATTTAAAAATTTTCTACATAGCCGTTTTTTAAATGCTATTAGCCGGCGGAAAAATAAATGCAGTTGGCGTACGTTGGCTTTGTTCGCGAACTATTAAAAAAAAAATTTGTCGCTTATCGTAACTACGGCTATAGAAATTGATTTAGTGACGGGCGTAGCGATTAGTATATATATCCGAAGGGAATAGTTCCGTAAAATCGTTGCTGGACAATGCCCAGCTATGATATTATAATTATATTATATTATAATATTAATATATAATTATTATAATTAATTATATTATGATATATATATTATATATATAATATATTATTTTTATTATATATTAATATTATATATATTATTATAATTGTGATTGTGAGAGAAAAGAATGTGTTCATAAGAATAAAAATGGTAACTTACTTTACTCCCACGAAGATATGAGTAAAAATTAGAATAGAATAATTTTAATGAAATTATATATATATTGTAATAAATACATTAAAGGTTAAAGTTAACCTTAGTTCATATAATTAATGAAGACACACCACTGTAGAACTGAAGTAAAGCGAGAAGGACGTGACCTATGATCCCGTTAAGGCTGAATACAATATGCCAATGCCGCTTGGTCCATTTTAGAATATGGGGACCTGTTGGTTTAGTTGCTGTGCTCGCTAATTATTGGAATATGATTTGTTAGGTTATAAATTATTTATGTTGTAGTATAGTACGGTACTTTTAGGACCAATAGATGAAAAGATAGTAGCAAATGTTAAATCTAAATAGGTCTTTTATTAGCCCAATGAAATTATGAGGTGACTTATATTTAATGTTCTTTGGTAGTACTATAAATATATTATAACTACAGCTTAAAAATGAACCGAAACCATAGATATTTTATGAACTTATAACAAATGTTATGTGTAGGAAATACTGTTACTTCTTTCTTTGGTATTTTATTTCGTGAGGAGATTTTATGTAAAGTGTCAGAATATTGAAGTGATGGTGAGGAGGATGTATGGTCATCATCAATTAACGACTAACCACTTATAGAAAGATTAGAATTATTTTCTTAGAGTGATGGTGTGGTATAATTAGTTAATGAAACAATCACTAATTACAATATGACATGGGACATGAATATCCTTATATTTAAATTAAGATTATAATAATTATATTTTAGTTACTATTAAAGAATAGTTTTTATTGACAAAAGTAGTTTGAACTTAACTTATATTTATTTTGTTAACCTATAGAAGATTGAGTTTACTTTCAGTACAAACATGGGTGATCAATGTGGTGATTAAAGGAGTTCATGCATGAATGGATGGAAACCAAACCATAAAACACAAGGGCAATTATTATTGCCTTATAATTAAGGTTGGTAAAATGACACATGGTAATGTCCACATTTAAGTTTTCTTGGGAAGGCAATTTTTGCCTGGGAATAATAAGTTTCTTGAGATAAGGTGGATCTTGTATAATATGAATATGACCCTAAAATAAGATCTGGTCTTGTCCAACTCGTCAATGGCTTTCGCAATGTATGTACTTTGGCGGATATTTCTAAATACGTGACAATGAGCAGGAGCTTTTTCGAGTGGTTCTCACATTGAAAAGGACTAGATGAAATTCCTCTCCTTGGGATCTTAGCAAATCTCGGACTCAAGATTTGGTGCGATATGAGTGCTCATCGCCGTGAATGGATGATCCTCATAATGTGATGACACTTTCTCAAGAAATATGAAAATCCTATCAGCTAAAATAAGACCAGGTGAACATTTTACAAAATCTCGCTAGTAGATAGACTAATTATCTCACCACACTTCCATGGTATACATTTACTTGATTAACTCGTATATGCAATTCTTCGCTAGAAGTTATTATGTTAGTTTATTTAAATTATTTTATAGATATGTTTATTAGTTATCTTTAATGATGTTTTACCACATAGAGAAATGATTTCATTAACTAGGACAAAATGTTAAACATGACTAGACTAGAAATATTCGGCTTATGTTGACTTTACCTAGCCATATATACTCATCTGTCTATAATAAGAAATGGATATTCGATCTTATAGATTATCTGATTCTCCTGGACTTGTGCATCATGACTTCAATAGTTTCGTAATGAGGAGCGGGCAACAATGCGAAGTTTCTCCGCAAGTTTGCTAAGGACATGTCGCCTTAATCATCTGATGTAAGTGTATCCCGGATATTGGAAAGTGTCTCAAAACCCGCGAAAAAGTCATGAGGTTTATTTTATTCATATTCTGATATTCTAGGCGCTTAGGTAATAACAAGTCGTTATACAACGTATTCAAAGATAAATTTCAGGAAACCAGTATTCACTTAACACCATTAAATACAATGACAAATTATTCCCAATTATACTTAAATATGAAATTCTATGGAATACCTCAGAAAAAAATTTTGTCACACATGAAGAATTATACTGGAGTGATGGAATATTTTATCTGTACAGTATTTCCTCTTACTTTTATGTGTATGATTGATGTGTTTATGAAATATAAACTGAACTGGAAGAGATACTAGAATTTAAGATTAAGATACCCGATAAACAAAAACTAAATTTTATGGTGCTTGACAAGCATAGTAGTTAGTAATAAAAATTTGGATTCACCCTCAATTTGCCAATGTATTATCTGGCCATTTGTTTTATTGTCAAAAATAAATAATTTTCATGACGAAATTTGGCACGAGTTCTCTAGTTACGGAACAAGGAAGTGACAACAAATACCTACTTTGCTTAATGCTAAAGTGGCTTAGAGAAGCTAGTGTCTACTCTCCAGTGACCTCTAATTAATATCGTATAGTATACTAGATATTTATGTATACCACTCTGTGTTTGTATGTCTCTTTACAATACCATCTATATATTATATATATTATATATATATATATAAATATAGATATATATATATATAAATATATAATATAATGAACATATATCTTTATTATATGAAATTAGAGTCACATATAGATAAATATAGATAGTTGGGATATATATATGATATTATTATAATATATACTATTATTATTAATATAGTAAGCCTCTTAAGGACCCCTACTCTAGACCGTAACTTTTATTTATTATACTATATATATGTATTATATATAGTATATATAGTGATCTACTCTTGGATGATTGAAAAACATGTTAGAGAAATAAAAGAGGAAGAAACTGAAGTTACAACGGAGAGAAAGGACTGTAGGCTACAAGAACTCTAAAGATAGCTTGCAACAGTGCAAATAATAGAGAGGAAGGCTACCTTTTAAGAATGAGAGGAATACTGGCCTATGTATTAGTAATAGCAATAACTGCCATTTTTATCATAAAATTTACGATGAATCATGCGTTTTAAATGTTATGTATCAGAAACGAAGCAAGAATATTTTATATTTTGGCAGAAATTTAAGTTGGTAGGAGTTGTGAGTTTAACTATTGTCACATATGAATTTCTCTTATCACTTTAAATTATTATATAAAATGAAATATAATTACAAAACTCTATCATTTAATTAACTGAAATAACAAAAATATCGCGACGAAATATTTCAAAAATTTAGTTCTTTGGATTATATTTTAAAAGAAACGTAACTGTGGATTGTAATATAAGTACACAAATTGCCACTAAATTATTGCTGGCAGATGAGTTTGATTTAAAGATACACATCGGATCATGAAGAGAGACCTTTTCACTTGGCCACTAATTGCTGAAATAACTTCCAATTTATAATAATAACAATATAGGGCGACAGGCTAGCAACCAGGCATTTTACACCTCGGATATGTATTTACTCCTGGACCAGCGATGAACCTTTTATGCTCGCTAAAAACCTCGATGGAGTGGAGGGCGGTGTGTTGATAAAAACCGCGTCACATGAAGCTGCTCGTTCCATTAAAAGGGTGAATACCGCACTTACCTGCAACTGAATATACATCAGTAGGTCTTAGGATGGGAATCATCATCATTTTCCCGCAATCGGGAAACCGATCGCGCCAATAATAAGTGTTGTCTCTCTATGGGTTCCTCTAGGAATTCAATAGCGATAAATTCAGGACTCAGACAAGTGTGAGAAGATTCAGCTATGGTATCCAAAGTGACAGCGGCAGAAAACCCTACCTGGAAGAGATAATGAGAGTGATATAATACCAAATAAATCAGATATTAAATATATACCCTAAAATGTCCATTTTCTATGCGTGAGCGTCTTCTCCTACTGGAAACCACGCACGGCCATTCACCTAAGAAAACGCTTATGAGCGCCAATCCATAGATACTTTAGTGTCGATATATATATGATATAGTGCTGGTAGCTGCTGAGGGTATCCTGTGTGGTAATATATATATGTAAGGTGTTACTTATATTTTCATAATTACATTGCGATTAAATATTATGGTCATAGTGTCGTGAGACCTAATCAGGTTAGTAAAGGTAGATATTGTATGCTGATCAATTATAGTGCTATAGGACCTTTACCAGTTAAACAGCGATCATCTCTCATGCAAAATTACTTTATGATAATTGGAAGGGGATCTTCTTCGTATATGAATTTTGCTCTCTGTTACGGTCATATACCAGTATTTATATATAACTTTACAATTAATTTTCAATTAAATTGTCTCTACTTCATAAACTTACTTTTTTTACTTTATTATGAGCTTACATAATTATAATTATATTTTGTTAAATTATAATTTATTTAATTTTAAAAGTTTTTCTCAAGAACGATAAATAATATTTATTATTGTGTGCCTATCAAATTGTAAGTTTTGTATATTATTTAAGAGTTGTTATATATATATAATAATATATTATATATATGATAGTATATTATTATGAGAGTATATATATGATATATATGAATATATTATAGTATATATATAGTATAGTATATATATATATATATATATATATATATATATATATATTATATATATATGTATACATAAATAGATATAATAATATATTAATATATATATATATATATATATAATTATATTAATATATTAATATATATATTAATAGATGTAGTCAATGAGATTTTATTATTATGCTCACAGATGTAAACTAGAGACCGCATAGTTTCCTACAGTAATAACAATATAATGTATATATATGGAATCAGCGGAAAATTTATGGAGGATAGGATTTAACTTTTATTTTTATTTTTTTTGGCTTATTTCATAGAAATATATATTTAAAAATATTCTCCCATTATTAGTAGGTGGCTCAGAGCCTGAAGTCGAAGGTCCTACTACTACTCGTCGTCGACCGCGAAGAGGCCGAGAGACCCCGACTCCTGCCATACTCCTCTCTGCGGTGTTTACCACATGAAATAAGCTCATTCCATTAGCTCACCGCTAATGACCACAACCTCGGCTGTTTTGGAGCAGGTGGGGGGTCGACAGGAGATAGTCATCTGTTTGTTTTTAAAAGCTAAAGGGGGCAGCACGTGACCCAGTGAGCGGCAAGGGGGGTAACACCGCAAAGATGGCAGGACGGATGATGCATACCTTCTCTTGTCGACCTCCCGGTAGAAACGACTCCCTAATGGGAGCGTGTACAGAGCTTCCTCCTCTCTTCCCTCCCCCTCTTTCGGTCTCCTGATGTCTCCCTCCTCTTACATAACTGGGTAAGTGAAAATTAATTTTATTGTTATTATTTAATAAATTATTATATTTGACGAAATTAAATAAAAATAAAAATAAAAAATAAAACTATCACTTACCTAAAATTTTCGTCATCTCTCATTATATATAATAGTATTATATATAGCTATATATTAATTATATTATTTTATTTTTTTTTTTTTTTATTATTTTACCATGTATAATATCACCACCTGACTCACGGTAGTGCAAAGCCCTATATCTAGAAGGTAGGTAGGTAGTTAAAATAACAAACTACAACTAACGTATTAATTAACGCAGTATATTATAATTGAGCGCAGACGCGGGTGACCTATTAAATAAGTGAGGGAGATTAATTGAGTTTGAGATAAACACATGATAGATAGGATAAAGAGTAATTCCACTAGTCAGAGATGGTAACAAAACTGTTAAAAGACGTTGGGCCCCCGTAACAAAGTAAGGGAAGGTTACGTGCTATCGAAGGCGTTTCTCGGAGTTTCTGTAATATCAAACTACTGATATCTTCGACTGGTGTCGTAAATCTAATCTCATTATGCACTTCCTTAGAAATTTATCAAACTTCATCCGAACTTCCAACTCTGATGCGTGACTACGTGAGACTACTTAAAGGGTAGGTGGCACGCGAGGTGGTGAAACGTTAGCCCTCTGAAAGCAGACACAATATGTGTCCTACCTTTGTCTTACTTCATTTTAATCTTGTAAGTTTCAAAGCAGGTACCAATATATGTGTGAAAAGTAAGAATTGATATAAACATCAGACCTTCTACAAACAACTCCCACCTGCCAAATCAGAACATCGCTGAGAGAGAATGATAGAGCTCCACTCGGTTTTAAGAAAGGATGAACTAGAAAGAGAAACGGACAGTTTATATAGTGTGCTCTATCTCACTTTAGAGAACTCGAAGCACCTAGCCCAATAAGGCTGGGAAGAGCCATGAGTTATCTACCCCAACCAGATATAGTGGAGGAGCAAGTAACGTGCCCCATAACAAGAGAGTTCGCCAGAGATGAGAGGCCCTGTGCTATATTGTGGAAGCTTCATTGCTACAAACGCAAAAGCGTTAACCTCTCAAGAGGAATGAACAAAGCTTCTATATGAAGAGACGTCTTAACAGACTCGCGTTCGTACATTCCAATATTGAATTCCTCCAGCTTGCACAATTTCAGTTCTTTGAGGGTTGAGGTTTTTACAGTCCGCACTTAGGCGCACTTGAATTCCGATACTAATAAGGCCAAGTGAATCGGAGGTACCAGAGTGATGAGGAAGGTGTTATAAAGACAGTATGTGTGTTTGGCGTTTTTTTCAGCCTAGACAGGCCCCGTACAAACAAATACATTGATTTTTATTTAATAGATTTAAGTCCAAGGGATCCGTCATTGTAATGTCTTGTCGAACAGGAAGGACTGAACGAATGGTTTAAACACAAAAACAGTGCAGAAGGAGGCACAGTTTTGACGAATGATGCTTCTTAGTGTAGACGGAAAAGATTGTCAAGAAGTGCTGTGCGTTGTATAGTAAGAATTGAATTTCACAAGGTTGCAGCGACCCCACCCGGAAATTCAGATCCCAGTACAGTGACAAAAAAGAAAAAAAAAATGCAACAAGAACAATAATACAAGTGGGAGCAGAAAAATTATTGAATTGTATTGACAGGAAAAAGTAAACTCATTTAAGGATCGGAGCGTATAAGGTCAAAGTTTATTCCAGTCAGAAGGTTTGAAGATGTAACAACGTAGTACAGCGTGTGTATAATGAGTTCCTAGCACATTTTCGAAAGTTGAGAGTAGCTTGTTCAACACATCTGAGATAGAGTGAATCTGGGTTTCAAAATCTGAGTCATTCAGAGTCATTAATTTATAGAGTAATAGAGATGTATATTTGGAGATAGCTGAGCATGATTGTTACAGCGCGTTGAAGAAGTTTATAGTCGAATTTAGGCTCGTGATAACTTAAGAGCATAATAGAGATTATAAGATCTAGAGATCCTGGGGCTACAGCGAACAACCCGCGACTAATTGTGAGGCGAGAGAGAAGGAGAAAAGAAATATGATCGCTGCCGAACAACTCTTTAGTGGCATAACAACAGCCGATATAGTTGAGATGCGAGTGTTGAGAGAGAGGAAAAATATCTAGATGAGAGCACTATTATTAGAGAATAAAGGCTCAATAGAGAGTGAAAACAGAGGAAGATTATCACCAAAGGAGGAGGTACACGTTGAGATGTGAGCAGTTGACGTCTTGCATCTGATTACTACTCTCTCTTTTGCGTGTTTACTCATACACTCTATAGTGAAACTATATGAGTACGTAAAGCAGCTCGCTATTCTCTCAAACTATGCCGGCACTCTCCTACCCTCTCCTTTTCTTCATTGGTCATACCACTGGCTCTTTGTAATACTAATGTGATTTTTCTTTGATAAGTATCCTTCTTCTTCCTGTAGTTTTCTCTACAAAGTTCAGGAAGTTACCACATAAAAATCTGCGTATTCACAAACTCGCGCGGAGAATGCCTTATATCTACCAGAGTGACGCGACTATCGAAACGCCGGCGCGGCGTATACTGAGAATCGATCAGGAAAGATATCGCGAGAATGCAGGATTCCAGGATGGGGGTCCTAAGCGAAAGTGAAGTTAAGAAGGCTGGATTCCAAAGATCTTACTGTTTATGAGATACCAAACACACGGCTGTGAGCTATAGGTACGGTATAGTATAGATAAGGTGATCAGACAGCGAGCTTCTCTATTTTCGGAATAGGTTGGAGCATGTGCGCTTGCTTCCAACACTGAGTGAAAGTATTCACTGTTATTTTGCAGTAACATAGGAAGTATATGAATTGACGATGAGGAGGGTCCATGACACGGTGAAGACCATCATATCTCCCTCAGAAACTCTTAGGTGTAGTGAAATGCCATATATACGTGAGCCACCCCCGGCCTTTACCTAATCAGTTCAGTTAGATGATATATATAATATAAATATTAATATAATTAATTAATTGATAATTATAATAATAATATATTGAATATAGTATATATTAATATATATATATATATATTATATATATAATAATATATATAATAATTAATATTATTATATATATATATATATATATAAGTATATATGATGTCTCTTAGCAAACTAAATCAGTAATCTCATAAATTTAGAATAAATTAATATAAAAAAAAGCTTTAAGTACTAGTATACTACTTAATATTTTTCTATAGAGGCTCTCTCCTACGTGTATGAATCTCCACAATGACAACAAATACAAAAAATAATTGGCTTTTTAACATCTAATTTTGAGTTTTTATTATTATTATAAATACATTCATATAACAATAATTATATACAAAAAATAATTAATAAAAGAGTTTAGCTAGCTTTTGCTATAATTTTGTATTGTTGTATCAAGCTAGCAACTTACCAGATAAATTTTATCTAGTGAATAGTTGATCAAACTGTGTCGCGCAAGAGTGATTTCTTACAACTCTTTGACAATAACGTGGCACACTACAATCTATTTTGACATGAAAGTGGGATGTGGCTGTTAGTCTATAAGAGTGCTACATTGGTTTATAAATAAATCCCGTACTTACAGGTAGTATTAATTACACGAATAAAATATATAATATATATATAGATATTTAGGTAAATACGATAATATATATATATGTTAACCTAAAGTTATGAAATCGTAATCTACTATCATTAAATATCTCTATGATTATGAAATAATATTTGAATACTAAACTATATATTATTTACACAAGCCCTCAAAGAATATGAAATGTATAGATTTTCAATTTTTCTTTGAAACCTATAAAACACTTAATAAAGAATAAAGAATCAGACTGAACATAGAGACAAATCTAAACTGTCCAATATACATCATTAACAACTACTTGAAAAATACCTATATAACTGCTTAACATTGAGTAATTATTTTACAAATTTACAAGTAGCAATTATAAAATGAGTTGTAGAAGATCTAGCGTATTATATTGTCAAGAGAAATGTGGATGAAATTCCCGTGATGACGACGTAGTGATATCTTCGCCAATAATCTCGTATTGATTATATATATAATATTAATAATTATATTATATATATATATATATGTATATATATATATATATATATATATATATATAAAATATATATATATATATATAGATATATATATATATATATATTACTATATGATATAATTAAATATTATATATATATATATATATATATATTATATAATAATATATATATAATATATATATTATATATAATATATATATAAATATATATATATCATATTTATAAATAATTTTAATATAATTAATATATAAATATATATATATATATATATTATAATTAATATATATATATATTATTATATATATAATATATATTATATACCTGATATGATATATATATATACTATATATATATTCTATACAGGTTTGAGAAAATTATTACTAGCTAAGCCATGATCTTGTTCCTATATATATAGTATATAGTAGGCACTTACAACTTCTTGTCATTCATTGCTCTTTCATTGAGATTGTGAAGTGTATATCGTTTATGTTTCAATAATTTATAAGTGTATAAGTTTACATTAAGATTATATTATTAATTTTAATAATTTGCTTAAATAGAATTAACATCTAATTAAGTATTAGGCAAAGTTATTAATATATGTCGTACAGTTTATATGCCTTAGTTACTTATATTTACTTTAAACATTCTTCTCTAAGCCAACCAAGAAAATACACATTAGATATGTATGCAAGTCACAGTACTATGAGAATTACTTTCTTTTGTTACTCGTATAACTATATGATAAGATAAAATTGTTCTCCTGACTTCCATCATATGGCTACAGATGAAACGCATTTCTCTTCATAGTCACTAATATTACTAAAAGAAGAATCTCATAACTGCTTTAGTACGATATAAGTCTAATGTTTTCTTTTTGATTGTGAGGAAGAATTATATATTATAAGTAACAGCAGATAAACTTTTTTGAAACAAGCAGTTAGTAAAACTATTTAAGCTTCTTTATCACTAGCTATTGGTCTAAAAAAGATAAAATCTTTAAAATAATTTACGATTCGTAAATAATATAAATAATCATTTAATGGTAAGATCATTTCACTAAATTAATTGATACATATTTAACGCCTATACCTCATAATATCTAAAATGATTAAATAGCAATGATATGCAAGAACGCAATACCTGCCGGAACAGTCAGTTCTGCTGATATTTTTTCTCCCCCTAGTTAAGCTAGTTAATGATATATATATTACTTAATATATTTTAGTATAATATTACATCACTAATATAAATATAATAATATAGATATTATATTCAAATTAATCGAATTAAACGTTACTTAAACATGGCACCCGTAAACGGTCGTTGGATCAAAATAATCTCAGATGAGGACTCCATCTAGTATATAATAGAGAGTAAACACTCTAAGGGGCTAGAGCTTATGCCCTCCACTCCTGCCCCCCCCCCTGACGACGCCCATATTATTTATTTATTATCATATTATTAGTAATATTATGATATTAATTATATATGAATATATATAGTTATATTAAATATATTAGATATATTGAGATTGGAAGCAGTTAATATAATATAATATATTTAATATACCTTAATCATTACTAATATATGAATTTTAATTATTAATATATATATTCTTATCTATTTTTTTTTATTTTGTTTATAATATTATATATATATTATAATATATATATATTTAGGGCGTATCGCGAATAGTGATTTTCACTATTCCTGCGGATGCGTGGATGGCGGTATGCGGCATAGTGATTTTTTCACATATCAGCGATGCGTAGTGAATAAGTAAACTACATATTCCGCGGAATTGCGGTATGCTGATAATAGCGGATTAGTTAAAGTTTTTTATAGAGTTTTACGCCACAGGTACTTCACAACCACTACCTACACAAATATATATGATTAAGTAGATATACTATACTCATATGGTATTAGTATATATTAGTATATATATAATTAATCATTGTATAATAGTATATTAAATTATATTATTATATATACTATTAACCTATTAATATATATATATATAAATTATATTATAATATTATTATTATAATAAAATTATTAAATAGATTATATATTACTAATACTATAAATATTAGATATATTAATATTATAATATTATACAATATTAATTATATATTTTAATATTATATATATATATATTAAATATATATATATTATTATAGTTATATACATTTATAATTATCTTAGATATATATATATTATAATATACCTATAATATATATATTAATATATATATATATATATATCTTACAGGGAGAAAATATCAGCAGATGATCTTGTTCCGGCAGTATCTGTTCTTGCTTCATTGCTTTTCATTTTGATTGGAGGTTACGTTATGTCATATTTAGTGTAAGTTTCATTAAGATTATTTTTTAATTTTAAATTTCTTAATAACAATATAGAAAGTTATAAAATATGTGCAGTTTGCTGTTACTTAATCATAATTCTTCCTCAAAACCAAAAGAAAACATTAGACTGATGCAAGCAGTATGAGATTCTTCTTTTAGTTATGGACTATGAAAGAAATGTTCTCTGACTTACTTGGCAGAGATTGTATAACTTTGTAAGGTAATCTTTTAATATCTCTGAATAGATAGTAGCGTGTGATTCATGGTCTTACCTTTTTCCTCATTAATATCTTTAACCTTTACTGGCGTTTATTCCAACTTCTTCATTGTATTAACTCTTATCTTCAAACCCTCGAACTGTTTTTAACCAAAATTTTTATATATGAGCTCTTCGAAATAAGCATTTCCTGTTCCCTTTTACTCTTTCAATCTTCAATTTTCACTCAAGGCTGATCTTGTGCATATTGTGCACATTCATATGATCTGTACTTTATTATCTGCTCTCGTGTTACATATTTGTGATTCTAAACTTTCTTTCATACTGTTTCAGACTCGTACAATCTACTACATCTACTGTTCTATCACCAATTCATATTCTACTTTTTATCAATGATTTATCTGTCATTTTGTCTCCTACTCAAATTATGCTGACGACTTCACCCTTCATTACTCACTTTTTTCTCATTTAAAAATCTACACTATAATATACAAATAAATTATCCAGAGAAAAGAGAAGATTCACAGCGAAACTTCTCATCCCTAGAGATTCACCCAGAGGCAGGCGCTTGGACCCCAACTCACTTTTTTGCACCCCTCACATACCCTCCTCTGTTTCAAGCTGTCACTCCAGGTGTATAAATTGGAGATGAATGAGAACCTATTGATATATTTATTCTCTATTAATTAGTGCACATCATCACAAAAAGTCTACTACTTGCTTTCTCATAATCCAATAAAAGCTTCTCAGACGCCTTATCATGATGTGCACACAAGATATTTGCTACCCGTTCCTCCATACCATTCCTGAGTCCTCTTGCTTAATAATCTTCGAGTCGGATATAATTCAATTTGATATCTGATGCCAACCTACTTCGTATCAAGATCGATCATCTACTAGATCCCCATCACTTGCTTATAGAGTCAGCGTCTTGCTTATAAATATATTTCTGTACTATGTTCATATGTTATAATTAAGAGATTCAAGTCATCTTACAATTATCTACGCCACAAAAACCAGGTGGATTTTGTATCTGATTCAAGCTTTTTCTCTTTTGATACTTTTCGAATAATGATAGAGTTCTTTTGACACCTCCGAACAAATCGCCCGCTAGATTTCTGCTAGAAAGCCAAAAAAAACTGTTTCATGGATGGCAATTATATCGTCTAATAGATAGGTAATTGCGTGTTCTGTATATCTGTGATCTTATTGCTTTTTATGGCTAGTATCCTACATCGGTATTTGTGTAGCATTTCATCACATGGGCATCCCAAATTAATTTTAACAGTCTGTTAAACACGTGATTTCAAGTTCAAGAAATTTTGTTTGTATCTAGGATTTAGAAAAAGTTGCTATTGCAATTGCGTCGTCGCTACGCCCGCGCATGGGGCTCGCATTCGCTCGCCCGAGGTTTGGCTAATCGAGGAAGCTAAGCTATGTAGCTAAGCTATGTAGCTAAGCTATTATAAATAAGCTATATACTCCTATCGGTCTACCTATCGGAAAAACCTCTATCGGTCTACCTATCGGAAAAACCCCTATCGGTCTACCTATCGGAAAAACCCCTATTGGTCTACCTATCGGAAACCGATATTGGAAAAATTATAACCAATTTATTTTAAAAAGTTTATTAAAAATCATTCTTACATAAAATATATAAACCAAAAAATTAACAAAATGATGATATACATAGATTTTAGAATAAATCTTAAAAATTAACAGAATGATATGATATTATATATACATCAATATATTTCTAATCCTCGTCCTTACTTTTCTTTATGACGATGCTTAGGTTATCATCTTCAATGTGTCGCTTCTTCTTCCTCCCACGCGGAGTTTTTGCAGTTATTATCTTTTCAACGACAGTCTTAACATACTTTTCTCGGGTATAAGTGCAGTTTTGCCACTTCTTAAATCTCGAAATTTATGAGGGTCGCTCTTGATTTCCTTTATTTTTCGTTTTGTTCTTTAACATCGATGTTTTGCCGGTCTTGATATTTGCAATCTCTTAACTTTTTATCTTCTTTTTGTTTCCTTATTTTCTGCAGTAACAATTTAGCAGATTCTTTCTGACCGCATATTTTAAAATTGTTTTTTTCTTCCTCTTTGCGCTTATCAAGCTCTTCACATGCCGATGCATCAAAGAGGTAAGAGCAATCTATTTCTTCACTCGGTTCTTCGTGGTTTTCAGAATCACCCGAATCAGAGTCTTCAGATTCTATACCTTCCGATTTTCTTATATGTTCAGCCAACTGTAACAACTCCGGTGAATAAGTAAAAGACAAATCGAACTTCATCTCAGGCTTATCGTTTTTTTTCCAAACTTTATATTTTCTTCTCACAGAAGGAACGGAGGAAAATTTCGGTGGTGGCATCGACGATGTTGATGGTTCGTTTAGAGAAGTTTCATTTTGCGACGTATTCGACGATGGTATTAGACTTATTGCTCTGGTCGGTGATTGTGCTTTTGGTGAAGAAGGCTCTTCACCCGGCTCTTCGTAGTTTTCAGATTCACCCGAATCAGAGTCTTCAGATTCTACACCTTCCGATTTTTTTAAATTTTCAACCTTTGTCAGCGATGGTGCTTTTGATGAAGAAGACTTTTCACTCGACTCTTCGTAGTTTTCAGATTCACCCGAATCAGAGGCTTCAGATTCACCCGAATCAGAGTCTTCAGATTCTACACCTTCCGATTTTCTTAAATTTTCAACCTTTGTCTGCGATGGTGCTTTTGATGAAAAAGACTCTTCAATCGGCTCTTCGTAGCTTTCAGATTCACCCGAATCAGAGTCTTCAGATTCTACACCTTCCGAATTTCTTATATTTTCAATCAATTGTAAGAACTCCGGTGAAAAAGAAAAATACGAATGGAACTCGATCACAGGCTTATCGTACTTTTTTAAAGATTTATATTTAGTTTTCACAGAAGGAACGGGAGGAAATTTCGATTTTGGCATCAACGATGTTGATGGTTGATTTAGAGAATTTCCATTTTGTAGCGTATTTGATGATGATATTAGAGCCAGTGCCTTTGTCGACGATGGTGCTTTTGATGAAGAAGACCTATGCTTCTTTGGAGGCGGTATAACATCAGTATTTTCATTTCCCAAGGAAGATACGTCATCAACTTTTCGTTTTTGTTTAGCTTTAACATTTCTTAATATTGCGTCTCTTTTTCTCTTCAGTTTTAAGGACGTTTCTTTTGATCTGGTTAAACGTTCTTCTTTCCTATTTTTAATAAATTCTTCATGAAAGGTTTTTCTCATGCGGTATTTCTTTGTCCTTTTTAAACGGATATCTAAAGTTTCTGGATCAATACCTTCATCTTCGCATTTTTTAGTAGTGTAATCTTTATAACACACCCAATAATAATTTCGAAATTTTCGTATATTATCTACATTCGTAGCAATAAAGTGTTTTTTAAGCTCTTCGATTTTATTTTTAGAGTTTTTATTTTCTAATGGTACTGATTCTAAAAATTCTTCAAACAATATATTGAAGGGATAATCAAATTTAGTATAGGATTTTGTTATTTTCGGTAATCGCTTATTTTCTAACAGGTATTTAAATTCATTCAAGTAAGCATAATACGTAGGGCTTCTATATTTCAATTCATTTCTTTTAATACCAAATTCATTAAAAAGGTAAATATAAAACTTCTTATAAAATTTACTATTTTTTTCTTCGCTCTCGACGAAATCTTCCATATTTTATTTGGAAAATTTGTATCGCATGGTAAAATGAGGGATAAAGGTAGAAATTATAGAAAAATATATTTATTACGTATTTCAAATTTATATAAGGTTGAAGTGTTATTATGGGTGTTTTGGGGTATTTTTGACGATGATGAAAAAAAGACGTGAAAACCCATCACCGAAAATGGCATGTTTAAAATGAAGTGTTATTAGGGGTGTTTTTTTTTGGGCAATTTTGACGATGATGACAAAAGGGCCGTGAGATGCGTCACGGAAAATGGCATGTTTATTATTAGTATATAGATATGTCATATATATATATATATGATATACTTTATATTATATATATCTTTCCTGCGCACTTATATGCTGCTGCTATACTCTTTCTCTTTATATGCTGCTATGCTAACATATATATATATACTTATATATCTATATATATCTGTATACTATATATATACCTTATATATAACTGCTTATATGCTAACTATATATATATGCTGCTAACAACAACATAGCAACCAACCTTGCTGCTGCTGCCTTATATACTAGCTGTATATATAACAACATAACCAGCAGCAATATATGCTGCTCTTCCTTTGCTTATCTTTATATGTATATACTTCATATGACTATCTTTCTTCTCTATATATATGAATATACAATATATATATATATATAATATATATATAAAGTACACTACTCGAAAAACAAGCGAAGCGAAAATTTGTACGCAGCATCTCCGGTAAAAGTTAGTTATTTTTGTCCCCCGATCGAAGCGTGAGTGGGGACCTTTAAGGATTTCTTTACGTCGACATTTATATTAAGAATTGATATTCGGTTTATTCACATATCATTAATTGTTTATTTTCTCTATCTTAAATTTTCCTAATTTTCATCATAACTTTATCCGTGAGAACTTTCTTTCTTTCTCCAAATACATTAGTGACGTTTCGTAGTACCGAACGATCCTCGGAATCAATCGAGGCCAGGTTTCCTCTACGGCGTCACTACTTATAATATAATGACTTGTTTCTCGATTACCATACAAAAACGACCTCGAACAGTCAAACTGCAACATTTTTGGGGATGAACTATGCATGGCGATGATAGTCGTATTATAGTGACCGTTTATTCTGTACCGTTTATAAGTCGAGGGTATAAGTTAAAATTTGAAAAATTTCAATTTTTCAGGGTCGACTTTTGAGAGCGATTTGATTTAGACCTTTGGTTATAAACGGTTCCAATGAAACGTCGCAATTGGAACTATTATTGCTTAACAGCATTCCCTAGCGTATAATATGGATTAAACGCGTAAGTTATTACGGGCGCTTTGCAACGTCACTATGACGAGGACGTTTCCGAGGTAAAGGCGTCGTGCAATATTTTTATTATTTTTTTAATTTAGTTACCCTTAAAAATTATTTATCGTAGAAAATGGAATTTAAGGAAGACTAAACTATAAAAAATTAATATAAATAAATATAGTATAGATCATGATAAATAATTAAAATTTAGAAAAATTAAGAACGAGAAGAAAAAAATAAATATCAATAATATAACTTATTATTATTATTCTTTAAGACTTAGATTCCGTAAGTATTATTTTTTTTGGTTTCTCTCGAGAAAAAAACTCGCTAGGAACAAAAATTTATTTTACCATCTCCCAGGTAAGAGAGTAACGTTATTTCGTGCCCCAGTGAACCGTAGGAGGTACCTTTATCTATTTTTTGCGTTAATTTTAAGTGCTGCAAAATCATCTCTCAAAAGCATAGGAAGGGGTCGTGCATTAGTTTTTATAGTAATTTTAGTTTACAGTTACCTCTAAAAATTATTTTCAATAGAAAACTGAATTTAAGGAATAAATTAAAGCTATATGCCACTCATAATAACAACATATATATATATATACTGCTATGCTGCCTCTATCTTATATCTCTCTGCTGTATATATATATAAGAAGTACACCGCCTCGAAAAAACTCGCTTAAACGAAAAATTTATTTTGCAACATCTCCCAGTAAAAAGTTACGTTATTTTGTGCCCCGATCAGCGTAAGTGGGGACCTTTAAATTCTTTACGTCGATATTTATATTAGGAGTTGATATTTAGGTATTCACATATCATTAATTATATTTTCTATGTTCTTAATTTTCCTAATTTTCATCATAACTTTTATCCGTGAACTTTTGTTTTTCTCAAATACGATAGTGACGTTTCGTAATGCCCGAGCTTTTCTCGGAGGGGATCAATCGAGGCCGGGTTTCCTCTACGGCGTCACTACTTTACGGCGTCACTATAATATAATGACGTTTCTCGATTACCATAAAAACGACCTCGAACGATCAAACGGCAATATTTTCAGGGAGGAACTATCGTTAAGCGTATTAATTATTATTATAGTGACGTTTATTCTGTACCGTTTATAAGTCGAAAGTATAAGTTAATTGAAAAAAAATTTCAATTTTTCCAAGGTCGACTTTTTGGAAGGAAACGATTTTGATTTAGACTTAACACGGTATAAACGATTTCCGTAACGTCTGTAAAAATTTAATATTACGCTTAACGACGCTGCTTCAAAAATGGATTTAAACGCGTGGAAGTCATTTATTTTGGTTTTACGCCATCTCTGAAAAGTAAGAGCGTGTTATTTCGTGCCGAAGTGAACCATGGGAGGTACCTTTAATATTTTTTACGTTAATTTTTAAAGTGTAGCAAAAATGAACTAAAGCCTATAGGAAATGGGGGTCGTGCGTAGTTTTTATAATTAATTTTTGGAGCTTGATACCAAAAATTATTTTCATAGAAAAACTGAATTCAGGAGACTAGGTATTAAAGAAACATATATATATATATACTTTTTATATATATATATATACATATATATATATATATATATATATATACAAATATATATATATATATATATATATATATATATATATATATATATATATATATATATATATATATTCTATACTTCTTTATATATATTATATATATATATATATATGTAACTTCTTTCCAATAATATATATAACTCTGCTATATATAAGCCTCGATCGGGCACAAATAACGTTGCACACATCTCGGAGATGATGCAAAAATAAAATTACCTGGATTCTACCCAAAAGCGGTTTTATTTCGAGAGACAAGTGTAATATATATATCATAATTTTTTATTCTTTAGTCTCCATTAAATTCAGTTTTCTACGAAAATAAATTTTTAGAGGTAACTAAACAAAAATTTTGTTTAAAAATCGCGACGCCCATTTCCTAGAAAAAAATAATTATGATATGTGTGAGCCTGAATATCAATTCTTTTATATAAATAACGACGTAGAAATCTTAAAAGGTCCCCACTTACGCTTCGATCGGGTCTACGTAAAGAAATTATTTCTCGGGAGATGTTGCAAAAACTGCGTTCCTTAACAGAGGTTTTCAGAAGAACTATATACTCGTATTACTTTTTTTATAATTTAGTCATAAATTCGGTTTTCTACGAGAAAATAATTTTGGGGTAACCAAACAATAAATAGTAAAAAACAATAACACGTGCCCATTTTCCTATATGGGCTTTAAGAGTTTTTCTATAGATGATGATAATTAATTAGGACTTTAAGAAAAATTAAGAACAGAAGAAAAAAAATATATCCATATGTAAACAACTTGATTATTATCAATTCTTTACAGACTTAGATTCCGTATTTTTTTCTCTCGGGAAAAAAACTCGCATAAGGAACAAAAATGTATTTTGCACCATCTCCCGAAGAGAGAGTAACGTTATTTCGTGCACCGAGCGAATCGAAGGAGGGTACCTTTAGATTTTTTTACGTTAATTTTTAAGTGTACTGTATTTATTCAAATTAATATTTTTCATAGTTTAGTCTCCGTTAAATTCCATTTTCTACGATAAATAATTTTTGAGGTAACTAAATTAAAAAAAAATTGCACGACGCCCCCGCAGGCTTACGTCGATCGTATGAGACGTTTCGTAAGCTCAGAATAAATGACTCCGCATTTTGAATCCATTTTTACGCTCAGGAGGGCGCAATCGTTAAAAACGTAATAATTGTTCCAATAGTGACGTTTCATCGGAACCGTTGATAACTCGAAAGGTCTAATTCAAAATCGCTCTCCAAAAAGTCAACCTCGGGAAAAGTTTGAGAATTTTTTTTTAAATTTTGACTTAGACCTTCGACTTATAAACGGTACAGATTAAACGTCACTATAATAAAATTTAAAACGTTTAACGATCTCCCTTAAATTCAGTTTTCTACAAAAATTAATTTTTAGAGGTAACTAAACAAAAAATAATTAAAAAAACGCACGACGCCCATTTTCTATAGGCTTTATGTATTTTGAATATAATATGTCAGCTAAGCAAAATCGAATTACAATAGAACAATGGATTATTTTAAATTAATTAAATTGGAATATTTTGTTTTTCGAATTACTTTTTGCTTAATAATCATAACAAATCAAGCTGACGTGACACTTTTCGCCTATAAAAGAGAGAGTTTTCGCTGCTAGGGTGTCATAGTTAATTTAAACGCACAACGAGGTGCTTCTTAGGCGAACAGAACAATCAGAGAAATTCAAACGGAAATCGAATCTCGACAGCTCGCCGAATTGAATCCAAACCCCAAGTATTTAACAGTAAGGGTGTTCAGCGTTTTCAAGAAAAACTGCCAAAATATTGAAGAAAAGCTAGGATATTTAGTTTCAGCAGGCCTTTGCCACAAACGGAGCAAGTTTTTTGAAAATTCACGAGCTCTTGTCACTCTGGTTGCTATTTTTTTAAAATGTGTTCCTTTCGTATTTTCTCGTGCTATCATGTCATGCAAGTCTGTTCAACTGCCTTCTTGTCTGCATAGCTCTCCTCACTGCTTTAGTCTGCCTGCCTGTGCAGTGTTCTCATGCTCATGTTGGGGTCAACCATGCTGTCTCAGATGTTGTGAAATATCATGCATTCAGACCAGCATTTTTGCATCATGCATACATCTCATGGACTCCTTGTTTAAACCTGAATCGGTGCCTCGGGCTCACAGCAGCAAACGCAAGTGTCGATTCTGCTGGTTCATGCTGCTGCGTCTGGTGTGCTCTCTCATCATCTGTAATTCATGCCTCGTCTGCTGTCGGCCAACTGCTGTCTTTAATGCCATCATATTCTGCTGCCATACCTGTGTTGCGCGTATGCCTTCTCGCTGATATCAGAATACGCTCGATCGGGGCGCCAGAAATAACGTTATGGGCTT
>JABUQX010066243.1:0-15000 GCA_015478945.1 Trachelipus rathkii
CACACTAACATACTTAAAATTAACGTCATTTATATTCACGTATTACATCTACAAAAAAGTTCATTCGCTTTCTGGGGCACATATCAAAACACAATCCATCACTTCGTCACTACACAACACACCACTCACTCAATTAATAATATATAAGATTGCACTATATAATAATTTAATATTATAATTATATAATTATATATAATTAACTATTTATATTTATATTTATATTCATTTATATATATATATATATATATTATATTATCCTAATATATACTATTTATATTATTATTATATACTTTATTATCTTATCATATATTACATATATGGATAGTATTTATTACTATATATAAATTTATATACTATAATATATTAATATATATATATATATATTATATTATATATTTAAATTATATTATACTATAATATATTATATTATATATATCAATATATATGATATATAATATATATATTATATATATATATAATATATATTATATATATATATTATATAATATATAAATAATATATATATTATATATATATATATTATATATAATATTATAGTAGTATATATAATATTAATTAATATAATATTATATATTAATAATACTATAATTATTATAATATATTAAATATAATATATTTAATTAATATAATATTTTAATTTTTAATATATATTATTTATATATATTTATAGCTACTAATCGTGTGGTGCACTCTATATATCCATTAAACTTTTCTTAAAATGGTGTGTTAATATGTACTTGTTTTACGTTAAATACGTTGGTTTAAATTAGATTCTTACAGACACGAATTACGAGCCTATTAATTAAAGGTGACAAAAGAATCTCTCAGTTCTAGTTTTCTCTTAGTACTCGTGTGTGCTTCTCCAGTTAGGTTTAGGATTAATAATTAACTCTAGATAGTCAGTTCACTTCTTAGAGACACTTCAGGGGTGTCATAATGCTCAAGTGATATCCCTTCAGTAAATATTTATATTTATATATTTAGTTTATTTAAATAAATATTTTAATTATCGTTAATTATTTGAAGATAATATATATATATATATATATATTAATATATGATATATAAATTATTATATTAATTAAGTATATTAATAATATTTATATATAATAATGATTAAATATTAATAATATATATATAATATATACTATAATATATATTATATTATATTATATATTATATATATATTAAATTATTTATTATTATAATATTATATTTTATTATTATATATATATTTATATAGATTTTTTTTATTATAATAAAAAAAAATTAAGATTTTGTAGTATATTTAGGTAGATTATATACTGACATCTTATTATTTAATATATATATATTATATATATAATATTATATATATATATAGTTACTCATATTATAGCATATCAAAAATCTATACTAACTTAATTATATGATATATAATATATTATTAATATTATCTATTTTATATTAATATTATTTATATATAATATTATTATATATTATATATATATAATAATATTCTCTTATATATATATATCACTATATTATATGTTAATATTATATTATACTATATATTATATAATAATACAATATATAATATTATTATATATATATATATAATATTAATATATATATATATATATAATATTAATATATATATATTATATATTATATATATATTATATATAATCAGTATATATATCATATATAAATATATTATTTATTTACTATTTATATATTTATTTCATTATATAATATATATATTAATATATAGTATCATTATCATAACATCTGTCTCATAGGTACGGGATTTCTCTTTTGGCCCTCACTTTAATAAAATCCTGGTACACTCTTTATCAATATTTAAAGTAAATCATATATTGTGCCACGAGTTTCTATAATATATACAACCTGTATAAATCACTTCAAAAAGTAGTAGGGTTTCATACTGTGAGGTAGTAAGTTAAAATTAAATTATATAATTTCATTTATGATATCGATATAAATTAATTTATACTTAATGATCATGAGTTTATCTCGGTGTGGATTATAAAGTACATCATTAGTGTCTAGTTTACATTAATATTATCGCGTCAAACAATGCATCATTGTCTCGCTAGCACTCAACTACATCGAGTGGAAATGCCGACTGATGAGCAAATTATCGAGGGGAAGGAAAGTAGTAAGTAAGATCTCATAGTCATAAATAGAAAGATATATAAGATATCTAGTATATATATATATGTTATGTATATGTCGCTTGGTATAAGATAATGGCATACGTGAGGAAATTGTAAGTATTTTTGAATATTAGTTAATGATAATTACTTATGTATGTTATTAACCTCATCAAATTTTATTTATAATTACTATTGGTATTCTTGTGAGTTTAGAATTGGTACCATTGTGTTAAACTTTAATAATATTATTGTAATTTTCTATTATTATTATTTTACTATATATAATGATTATAGTATTAGCTCTTTAGCAATAAATAAGAGTACCATAGATTATTTCTTCTTTTATTCTTTAATTCTCACACTCACTACACTCACTCTCACTATATTTATAACTGTGTATCTAACTTCTTCAAGGTGTTTAATATAATTAAATGAAATATTGAACTCTGGCAACAATTAGTGTAATAATCTATTGTAATTCAACTCACCATAATCTTAATGATTGATTTCTTTGAAATAGTATTATACAACACATGAAATTATAATTTACAATACATTATTATAGGCTTGAGCTAATTTAAAACATAGTTGATAAATATGTGAAAACATAAATGTTTCAGCTTTAATAAAAAAAACATATACATACTAAAATAATACATAATAAAAAATAACAAAAAAAAAAATAACAATATTATAAATTCTCACCTGATATAAAAGTACTGTTGAATATAGAAACTCCATTAATATCACAATATATCCTTATAATAACACTTTTTCTAAACAAAAAACAAAAAAAAACAACTACCGTTAATGATATAAATGCTCATGAGAGTAATTTATATTAATATAAGAAATGATCACTCTACGTAGTTATCATAAACAGAAGAGGAAACAACTAGTTAGCTATGAGTGGACTAAAATACTGGTTCTTAATCCTCGATTTCATAAATAACCCTCCATCACTCAACATTAACCTATCATACATAGATTTAGTCCCTTGTTATCTATGAGTACTATCTTGTATAAAAGAGTTAAATTGATATAGAAGGTGCAACGCATTCACAATCACGAAGGAGCCTTAGATTCAGAAAGCGAGAGATATATTCAATACAATAGAAGTAGTATAAATGTAAATGCACTACCCATATGGTCTGAAATAGAGTCTAATACTCTCTTAGTTACCCCATCTACTTAGGGAGAAATAAGGGAAGAAAGAAGATATTTCTCCCCACTTATCAATTTATCTATTCAATTAGCACCCTCACATTCTCAACGTAAATTTGATAGCTTAAGATCACTAGTAATCCGTGAAGAACAGACAATGATTTATATACGTTAATGACAAAATGAAAATTAAATCGGTGAGAGGTGAGTGTATGTACTCTATTGAGAATCATCAATTTACCTATAAGCAAAATTATCAAATATTCGTTGACACTCTTCACACTAAAGGGACTATCGAGATAGTATGTTATATATATTACTAAATAATCATTAGTATATGGGCTAATTTAACTCTATTGACCCATCGTTAAGAAACGCAGATAGAAGAGTTTCAATTCAGTTGTTACTAGAGGGAAGAGTGGAGTAGTTATGGATTTAACCTTATTCTGATATATTATATAATAGTTATAGAATAAAGGTATAAGATGCTTCGAGTATAATTATCCACTTTACGATTTCAATAACGGACAACTGATTAGCTAATAAATTTATATTATTAAAATACTCTTTCTCTATTACGATTGTACCTATATAGACAATCTATACATGCATCTCAAACTCTCTGCAATTCTGATTTGACTAACAGGAGAAGCATAGCATATGACTTCCAAAGCATACTGTGGTTTGTAATTAAATTAAGCATATCTAGTATAGCCTACTTGACATTTTTATACATATCTTTCTCATTTATTTTATTTAGCTACAAACTAAGGTATAGAACTCTGACCAAGTCCTCCATATCGGGGTGGTAGGTATGAACCTGATAATGTCGAAGTCACAATATAGAGATAGTAGAACAGTCCCAGCCACCTGGCCCAGAGAGTGCATTCATAGTATTCAATCGAGTAAGAAAATTATAGTTCCGTTCTGATATATCTCTTCAATAAATAAGTTACGTATACTATTAAGAATAATATTGAGAGATCATCGCATAGAATAAGCTGTGATAGAGCTTATATGCAGACAGTACGATCTGTACAGCATTTCCTAGTGAAAATAAATACTCCTACCCCTATCTACTATGATATATCCCATAGATTGAGATCAAATTCATAGAGGAGGATAATTTCAAATCACCGATACAACTCCAATATATAACAACGTTGCTCTGCCTTAGTTACAATAGAAGGTTTGTATTGTAGTTTCATAATAAAAAATATTACTTCCCTACCCGTGTGCACAATGATGAAATCAAAGTCAAGACCAGGCCCCGTAAGTGTCGATCCTGGTACTAATCTATATCCATTTTGATAATTATGCTCAATACGCTATAGCACTTGACTGCTCCATGCCAAGAACGAAGGGGCACTCCAACAGTTTCGAACCAGGGAAATGGAGAGGTTGGCCTGTGAGGCGACTCCCAGGCCAGGTGGGGGTAAATATGTGGGGAAATGAGCCTTTGTCGGAGTATAGAAATCCTTGTAATATTGTTTACGGTCATATAATATACTACTACTGCACACTTTTATGTAATGTAATAGTTCGTCTCACATTTTTTGGGTCCATGGCGGGGAACAGACTTTATCTTGAGTTTCTTAACTTGGCATACGATAGGATCCATTTATGATCTTCTTTCAATATTTTAGTATATTTAGAAACTAGAATGATTTGAACAAACCAAATTCGGGGGTTGGGAGGCGAAAATAAGTTACGACGAGTTTGAGATGAAACTATTAATATAGTGTAGATATATTTATATAGTAACTCATATAAATAACTTGCTTGTTTTAGGACTTAGAGTTTTTATTTTATAGAGTGTAAATAACCGATCATGGGTAAAAAGTTGTGAGAAAATTAAATTTGATGTATATTATGTTTATATTGATATGAAGCTTATGCGTGTATATTTATATTAGTAATGTTATAGTTTACGTTTGGTATAAGTAATGATAGTTTTTGGTGTAAAGTTACGTTGGTGGGAAAGATTTAGAACTATATTATATATTAAATTATTTACTTAGACGCAGTGACTATATTGTTTTTACAATAGCAAGGTATTTTTTTTGGCTAATATTTTGGTGTTACAATTATATCAATACCGTTATTAATTTGTGATAATATTGTTACTACATAAGAGTGATTTTTCAGATTCGCGAGTAAATTTTAATTATATTTGCAAATTGAGTATGCTTAGACATTGGATATGATAAGAAATTTTACTTCTGGTATATATATCAATTACACCTAAGCACTCACGGAGCTTTTCATGCTCAGGATTGTTTCACAATGACTTCGAATTTGGTCATATTTGGACTATGGAAAAGTTATGTCTCAATATATGATGTCATTTAGGAGGGGATGTCACTCACATACAATTTGTAATAGGCAACGAGGGTTTGTGGTCGCACGTGCTTCTTATCGATAAGAAGGTTACATAGACTTCCAACTAAACGTAATCTCCTTACTCGTTGAAGTCTAAAAGTATCTCCCCCTAAACCTTCCTCACCTACGAGACTTACCTGATCCCTCCTGTCGTTACGTATCTCTTATCACATTTCCTGGTTTCAATTCACATGCAACTGTTGAGACTGAGATTACCACGACAAAAGTTAAAATTGTACAAAAAATCATACTATATTGTGTGTAAAAGCTCGATTTTGAGGTGACGTGTGTAGATGATGATTACTTAATGGACATATATAGGCTGTGAGTTGCAATGAGCGCCGATTATTGTGATCGGTTATGTTAGATAGTTTCTATTGCTGATAGTACATTTGAAGTACGTGAGCCCTTATATAGATTAAGAATTAGTAGTGTGTTTTGTTAGTTTCGCTTTGTAGCCTCTATCGCTAGACATGTTCTGACACTTCTATAGATAACCTACATTACCGGGCTATTTCTGACTACTTGTATGGAGCGGTGGTGCGGTGCTATAGCCATATGTAGTACATAAGTAAAATTCCATAAGAGAGAGCAACTCTCACGGAGGGGTTTTTCTTTGAGTGGGGGGGAGTAAATATATATAATTTCAGATAGCATTTATTAATATTAGGGGACTCAGACTTGTGACTCATACTTTGTTGATAAAAATAATGATAAAAAATGAATTTGTAATTCAAATGAAGGGGGGAAAATTCTTTTCTAAAATGATTGTAATTAGCTTTAGGGATGAGGGGGTTCTTCTCTTCATAAGCATGAGGGATCATTAATTTTTAAGAAATAATGCATGTTGACTATCTGGTATATACGTACGTGGAAGTTTTTTCTGGCATCAACTATAAATCGTTGCAGCTATTAGAGATGTATTTTTGATAAATACTGTAATTACATTTTCGATAAAACTAACAATGATCTTATCCTACTAGACCACCGGAAGTTGCCTCGACTGTGGTAAAGAGGTCTGCACCAATTCAGATAAGGGGGGTCCCATTATTGGCACCACATAGCCGCAAATGGAGGCTGCATGAATATTTATAATAAAAGGGTAATTAAAATTGATTTGGGGTTAGATAAACTTTACAATGTGCATGCCTACGCCACAGATATCAAATTTAATGTCCTTGGCATGCCTTTTCTCAAAAACCACGGGTTCTCATTGACTTTAGGTGTCATTATTTATTAGATCTAGCAACGAAACCGTACGTATTTCTCTTAGTAACATGAAGCTTTCGATTTTTTCCAAGCATGTACGAATTCTATCATTTCCTCTGGCCGCTGTCTTCTTTAAATATAATATATAGATACGAATTAGTTATAATATATAATAGAAGTACCGAGGTCTTTGTTCTTAATCCCTATAAGCACTATTTTAAAATTTAAAGAATGAAACAGCTTGGCAAGGTGGGCAATTATTGTATCAGAATGTACCGAAGAAACCGGGGCGGGGCTTATTTTAACAGCTGTGAGAACGATTTTTCTGCTCGCTCACCAACCCGACGTCTAAACGAACTATAGGGAGGGGGAGGGGAAGAGAGAGGAGAGAGACATGACCATTGTAGCTAATTGGGAGGAAAGCTTAGTCCTGCTATTATATGGGGGAGGGGTAGAGAGAAGAACTCCCCACCATTGAGATCCTTCAAAAGTTGGCGGCAAATTACCCATACCATGTGAATGTCAGCGGCTCGCCGATACAATTGGGGAGTAGAAGCATAGCTCCACATCTTTTTGAGAAAGCAAAGGAGGAAATCAATAAATTATTGGACGCGGGGGTCATTTCGCGGGGGAGAAGCAATTGGGGTTTCCCAACAAGCTTCTTGCCAAAGTCGGATGGCAGGGTTCGTTTAGTCGTTGATTTGAGGTTATTGAACCAGAGATCAACCTCTGACAATTTTTAACTCTGCCTAAGATTAAAGTTTATATTTTATTTTTGCAATTGCACATTGCAGGACTCTGCTAATTTACGGCTAGACATTCGGTAACCAGAGCTTCACTAATAAGTGCCAATCAGCGGGACCAACAAAGAAAATATTTCACTCTTACTTGTCCTTTTGGTAACTAACAAAGTTTTATTAATATTTAAAGTAAAACGCACAAGTGTTCCTCTAGTGCCTTTCAGCGCTTCATGTCAATCTTGCTTGAGATTTAAGGAAAATGTTTTTGTTTAGTTTGATGACATATTAATTGCCAGTTCGACTCTTGAAGAACATGTTGCAATGTTGGAAAAAGTTTTAGAGAGATTAAAGTATATGAAAATTTATAATGAACCCAAAAACCTGTGTAACTTGCGGTCGGGAAAACAGATTTTCTAGGTTTCAATATTAGCGAGAAGGGAATTAGGCCTAGTAAGGAGAAGATCGATGCAGTGGTGAATGTTGCAAAGCCAACAAATATCAAACAACTTAGAGCATTCCTCGGTCTATATAACTTCTGCCGAAGTAACATAGTCGGAGCGGCCCAATTGTTGCAACCCCTAACGAAAATGTTGAAGGGAAAAACCCGCCATCCAATAATAAAGGATTTCTGGGGAGTAGAAGCCGGAGCGTTTAGGCTACTTTCAAGAAGCCTAAAGAGACTTATGGTGGAGTGCCAATCCGCTATTGTCGTTCCCCTTGAGAAAAAACTGAGTTTACTATTATAGCACGAAGGTAGGCGAGCTTACTTATAGCCCAGCGCACTTCATGGGAGAAGAAAATATTCAGACAAGCACAGATATTTCGCACTTTACAGTAACTTATTACTTACTGAGGTGGCAAGTGCAGCTACCAACAGTTTTAGTTAATTGTTGGAGATTATTTATTAGCGTCAATAACAGTTTACAAAAAGACTATGCTTTACTTTAATTGTCAAATAGGAAACGTCAGTAATTTGTACACTTAACAGTAGAGGCTCCTTAATCACGGTTAAACGAAAAAGAGTGCCTACAAATAGTTCATAACTATTCGGGAATTAACCTTATTGAACCGCATTTGCAAATTTTGACAATTGAGTTTAAATGGGTCTCTTAATAAGGCTAAAAAATACAATTTTGGCGATGAATTTTGACAGAATTGGCTAACTGAAGAGATAAGATTAATATAAGAGGCTGGGGTTTGCAATTTTTGCAATTAGCTTGTCATAGAGAAAAAGGGGGAGGTGGCGTAGCCTCAGAAGAAACTGCCATTTGGGAAAACGGAGTTTACAACTGGAGGAAGTTTAAGTTTAGTGGGATGGAATCTCTCTGAATTCCATTGTGGAAGGGTTAAGCCCTTTAAATCGCACGTTAAAGGAACAAAAACTTTACTGGACGTATTATAATAATAATAATAAAAATAATAATAATAATAATAATAATAATATAATAATATATATATAATAATAATAATAATAATAATAATAATGAATAATATAATAATAACTAATAGAAGTAAAAATTAATAATAATAATTGAGAAGATAATAATATAATAATAATAATAATAAAAAAAATAATAAAAGCGGTAAATATGAAAAAAAAATAATAATAATAATAATAAAAATAAAATAATAAAAAGAAGGTAATAATAATATAATAATAATAATAATAATGATAATATAATTTAATATTAATAATATAATAATAAATAATAATATAATATAATATATAATAATATAGATAATAATAAATAATAATAATAATAAATAATAAATGAAATAAATATAATAATAATAATAATAATAATAATAATAATAAATATATAAAAGCGATAGTGGTAGTAGTGGGTAGTAGTAGTAAGTAGTAGTAGTAGTAGTAGTAGTATAGTTAGTAGTAGTAGTAGACATAATGGAAAAAAATAGTAAAAGCAATAGTGGTAGTAGTATTAGTGTAGTGTAATAATAATAACAGTAGCAATGATAGTAGTAGTGACAGCTGGTAAGTGTTGATGATTATGATTTTGTAATAAATGCCGCAACAGCCTGCCATGTAAAGAAATGGTTAAAAGTAAAGATGAACAAAATTCAGGATGGTGTAGATTTCAAAGAGATAGCTATAGAACAGGAGACTGATGGTTATATAAGGGACCTAATAAAGGGGCTGAAAACTAGTGGATTGAAGGCCTGTTACAAGGAATTCATCCATCGGGGCAAGAGCTGTCTTTGGCGGTTGACATCTCTACAGGCACAGCTAGAATATTAGTACCGGAAAATCTGGTGGATGATGTCATAGAGAAAATACATAACACAAATCACTTGGGAATTAAACGGACGTTGACTATCCTGAAAGCGGATTTTGCCTTCAGATTTATGCATAGTAGAGTAAAAAAATTCATACAGAGTTGTGATATGTCTGTCAAAAAAACAAGAGCGTTAGAAGGATATCTCCAGAATTCGGCAGATTTAAAGGAGGTCTCGGAGAAGTTTGATACTCTTATGTGGATTTGTGTGAAAGTTCCCGCAAAGTATGGGATTCAATTTCTGCTTGTTTTTTATCTGACAGCTTTATAAGTATCCTTTCGCCACCCTCTTAAACAGGCAACGGTCGACTCGGTATTAAATGTGTTAGTGGGGCCGAAATTTTTTCCGTTCTGTGGCTCTATAAAAAGGCTCATCTCAGACAGGGAAGCCGTTCACTGCCAAATATTTAATGACGTTGTAACTACTCAACATAGATAATATTATCACGACGCCTAATTCCCCTCGTTCGAATGGACTAGCGGAAAAATTAAATCAAGCTCTCATAGTGACACTAAGGTGTATGATTAATGGCGGCTGAATGATACTTTTTAAATTTCACGTACTTATTTGCCGTGGTCAACAGTTGCTGTTTGGAATTAGCCCCTCTAAAATGACCAAGGGGTTACTCCCAGTGTGCTTATGTTCGGCCAAAATCTATCAGTGCCAGGAATCTTGTTGCAGAAGGAGGCACTCAGTGCCACAGTCAGTCAAAGTGCTTATTTGAAGAAACTAGTTGCTAGAATGCATTGATTTGGAAAAAACAACTGTATATCAGAATTGTTATTTCTGATTTTGTTCCGAAAAGATCTCAATCAATTTATTTCATTCTTGTCTTTTTCAAATGAAGCAGTTTATATCAGCTCCGAAAATTGTCAGGTACGAGATTCAGCTCGATCTTCAGGGTTGTGCTAGGCGATAATGGAATCAATCAGAACACTAATTCCGTTTATATTTTAAACGTCAAGGGAGAACCGAGGCAGTTTTGAGAATTTTAATGATAGGTTAAAATCATTAATTATTACAACTAATACGTATCTATGTGAAGATCTTTTACTGCCACTGTGTTTAATTCCAGAGAAACATTAAGTGTTATACTAAAATAAATAAAGAAATATATATAATTTAAAACATCTAAAGTGGTTTATTATAAGCAAATAATACGACTTATATTTTTATATTTATCTCACATTGAAAGAGATACGCAATATTGACCAGGAGAAGGAAATACGGCGAGTGCGGTGTTCTGCTTTCTTAGTTCTGCATGTCAAATTCTTCGATGTTAAGCACAGTTATATTACATTGTACTTAGATTCAATATTAGCAAAATCTGATAATCTTCATAATTCTCTGCGTGATTTATCGTATGTACTGAAAAAGCATGCCGCCAAATTATAATAGTTGAGAATTAAATATCCGCGTTCTACAAAATGTAAAAGGTAGGGGTTGTAATAGAAGAGTTGAAATAGTCAAACCCCGCCAGATGGGGATTACGAGGGTCTTTTTATGTATTTGTAACAATGTATTTGTAAGTAAAAGCAAAATTTGTATTTCTTTATAATAATGTCAAATTACTACTACAATATAATGTAAAGAAAAAAAAAAAAACAAACTGACGGAGCAAAAAACAAAGAGAAAAAATAATATTAGTCTGACTCTACAGATTCTGTGTGCTTAGGCGTGGATTCTCGTGTTGCCTCACACATAATCTCTGTTACACACTCTCATAGTAGCTTTGTGCACGGCTATATACACCTGTAACATCACTCATAAAAAAGCGGGTTTTCTACTGAATGTGTTAATTATTTTAAGTTTTATTATTCATGGGAGTGTAAAGAAATATACGGGTTACGAAGCTCTTCTTTTTTTTGTAGTATCAGCACATTCGTGATACGTTAAATAAAATGTATGTCAATCTGCAATGCGCGCCCCGAGAAATGCCTGAGCTTCTCTGAGGGATGGTGATAAGTTAGCAGTACGATCTAACTCCTTAAAGTTCCTATAAGAAGAGAGGTCCGTGTAAGTGTGATGGTGTTTACGTAGCAAAAACGGTATGCCATTATAAGAGGCGGGAATTGTGTATTTATGACGTATTTTGCCTTGATAAAATAAGTTATAGGTTGAATTACCTTCATTTTGTATTTATGTTGTATATAAATGCACTGTGAAATAAGTCGGTACACATATTTTCTCGTTCGTTAGAACGCTGATATATACTTTTTATAAGAGTGCACCTCCTTATTACTCTGTAACTCTGATTTAGAATTAGTGCCTTTTGTTATTACCAGAGACAATAAGGACCATGCAATTCTATGATCCTTTTTCATTAGCTAGTCACCACGTTTCCTCTATTTCTCGACTCTGCTATCTACTCTTCATGGTGTTTATATAATATTTTAGTATTTATATATATACTATTATATTTTACTATAAATAATCATATATAATTAATAATATATATAATATATATATATATATTATTAAAATATATTTTATTTAATTATTAAATTATATAATTATATATAAATTTTATATATATAATATCAATATTTATAAATATATATATATATAGTATAGATAAAGTTCATACACCTCAGGGTATAGCCTATCATATGAGGGGAAGCTTCTCTAGTAACCTGTTACTAGGATGCCGGACAAGGTAAAACCCCAGCCAATACCACATGACTCAATCGGTCCTAAAGTGCGTATATATGGGGACTACGTCATATATATAATATTATAATATCATTCTACTATATATATATATATATATATATATATATATATATATATATATATATATTATATATATATAATATATATATATATATAATATATTATTATATATATATATATATATTATATATATATACTATATATATAAACGTTGAATTTTCTTTGTCTTTTTGTACGAAAGGATGCTATTAGGGTGCTCAACAAATAGCTTTGACAACAGCAGACTCAAATTTATGCCATGTTTTGATACATGAAAAAATCAAGTATCACGTAATTATTATCGGAAAACTTTAGATTATTTTCAAAATTAAAATTGTATTAAATTTTGTACTAAATCACTGTATCTTAAAAGCATTTAAATTTCATTTTGTATATTTTTAAAATTTAAACGGAGAAATTGAAGAAAAATGAATTAATAAAAAAAATAATAATAATTAAAAAAGAACTAGGTATTTTTCAAGCAATGTTGCTGTTTATATTTTATTTAAATTACAGGGTAACCAACAGAATGCTTAAGGCCTTGAAAATGAAACCATATAAAGGAATGCCAAAAAGGAATATACAAGCAAATATATATGTGTTTTTAATTCATGTAAAATTAATAATTTTTGATGCAATAATTATTAAAAAATTTTAATAATTTTTTTTTTAATAATAATAATGATATTGGTGAAAATTTAATATGCACAAACTAATAAATTAACTAAAAATCCGTATTAATTCGTTGTTCTAAGGGGGCTAAAAAAGTAACGGAGTTAAAATTATTGGGCCCACCTTTCGTTCTTTTCTCACTTTTAATTTCAAAGAAACGGAATAACGATAACAGCGTTACTTTATCCAAGTAACGGAGTAACGGTAACAAAATTACTTTTTGAGTAACGATGCCCACTTCCCTCTCTCTCTCTCTCTCTCTCTCTCTCTCTCTCTCTCTCGCTCTCATATACTATATATATATTATATATATATTAAATATATAATATATATATATATATATATATTATTATATATATATATATATATATATATATTATAATATATAATTATTATATTATATATATCTATATATATATATTATTATATATATATATATATATATATATATATATATATATTATATTATACAATTTATATATAATATATATATATATTATATACTATTAATATATATATAATATATATATATATATATATATATATATATATATAATATATATATATATATAATTTATATATATATATATATATATATATATTATTTATTTATAGACAGGAACCTTTATTGCTTCATTCTTAAGCAAGTAATAAGATTTATTAAACGTGAAGATTGCAAATTCCGATAAAGATCTGGCTGAATAGAAAAAAAATCTCAATGAATGACCTTAATTACTTAGGTCCTGGCTTTTTACTATTTAGATGAACTAAAATGCTAAAGTATAAAATAATCAATTTTTTTAATTTCTACATTTCTAAACATTTTCCTTTATTATTTTTCTGATAATTTTGCCTTTAACAAAAAAAAAAAAAGAAAAAAAAAAAAAAAAGCATTAAAAAACACCCATGAAGGTAGCTGAGAATAAATACAACACTAAGTAACTGTAAAAAATATATTTATCAATTTTCTAATAAAATATTCGTTTTATTACCTATTTTATTTTTATTACATTGTTTTTTTTTCGTATTTTTATTCAAACCGTTTTCATTATGACGCGAAACGGTTTTTTTTTAGTTTTTTTTTTTTCTTTTTTGTTTTTTTTAAGTTTTTAAGGTATTCTAAAATGTTTTTTGCCGGAAACGTTAAACTGCCCAGAGGTCATTTCAGTCGCATATTTTTAAGCCTTTGTAGACAATTGACAATAAACAAACGAATATAGTATCTATTGCAGAATTATTATTATTATTATTATTATTATTATTATTAATTATTAATTATTATTATTATTATTATTATTATTATTATTATTATATCTATTATTATTATCTAATTAATATTATTCATTATTATTATTTTTTATTTTAATTATTATTCATTATTATTATTATTATTCTTATTATGTATATTATTCATTATTATTATTAATATTATTATTATTATTATTATTATTATTACTTATTATTATTGATGGTATTATCTAATATTATTATTATTATTATTATTATTATTATATTTATTATATTATTATTATTAATTATTATTATTGATATATTATTATTATTAAATTATTATTATATTATTATAATTCAGGTTGGCGAATTATTTTTTATTATTTATTATTATTTTTATTTTTATTTTTATT
>JABUQX010066243.1:25000-27500 GCA_015478945.1 Trachelipus rathkii
ATTTTTATTATTAATATTTGCTGGAAACAATTTTTATTGCCCTGCATATAGGAACTTAAAAATCACAACTTTATTCCTTTCTTATTGTAGTTTTATTTTGCGACCTGAATCCAAAAATTATATTGGTGTTTGCATACAAGGTACAGTTTTTCCGCCTTTCACATGAAAACTAAAAAATGACATAATTTTCTTGGCATTTTTAAAATAAAAAATCGCTATATATGTCTTTTTCATTATTTGTCCTATCAATATGTAATTTTCACAGCATATATACTTGGGCAAGACACACACACATTTTATTTAGATTATCTGTTTGTATACCCAACCATTTTGTCTCTGTTAACGGGAAAAATATGTTTTTTAGGCAATTTTTTTCCACATTTCTACATGTGAACACCAATTAATAGCTCAAAACTGAACAAGCAGACCAATAGACAAAAAACCACATCACCGATCTTTTTTAACACTCAGCATTACAAATACGTAAGGAAAAAGTATCGGATCATAGACAATAGGAAAAAAGGTAAAATTTGTTGACCTGTGTGTGTTACTCGGGGCAGGACCATGTGAAGCGATCCATTAGTGAATGGGAGAAAAAGGAAATATCTATACAGGTGGAGGAGTGTGTATCTAATATGACAACAGGAGAGGAGGAACTGCTTGAAAAGGCCGAAACAGTTGGCCATAGTAAACTCACTACTGGGAACTAAGTAGGTTGAACAGACAGTGAAATCGGTGGAAAGATGGAGTTGTGCAGCCACTGCATGAAGCCTAGTTCGAAGAAAGATAGGAGAATAGGGGACAAACTTATGAATAAAAATTCCCGAACCTCCCCTATCTTTGTCACCTCGTTCTATAAAAGTTAGTGGCAACTTGTATTCCGATGGTTGGAAGAGGTTGCGGTAGCATAGTTGAAGCTCCTGCAAACATATACATTTTGGTGTACATAAATTTATCAATTGAACAAGTTCTTCAAAATTCGAATAGTAGTCACGACAATTTCATTGAAGGATGGTGGCCATATTATGTTGCTGTGAGTACTATAAAAATTGTCTGACTTGAAGGAGATGTAAATCCAGGTGGTATTTAATGGAGTGGCTTTGTCATGAATACTATGCAAGTTGAGTTTGACCAGACCATATTATTTTGTTGGGAACGTAAATGGTCGCTGGAAGAGCAATCAAAATTATAATCTCATAATTAGAAGTGGGTGCGATTTCAGTATCCACCAAGCAAACAGATTCAGAACTTGGGGGAAAGAATGAGGTTGATTCTATGGAGACACTGCAGGAAAGTGTCACCGGGAATGGGTCATTCTTCTGTGATGGCGTTGGAGTTTGGAAGTTGAGATTCACCATTAGATTTACATAAAAAGTAGTCTGAACCAGTCTAAGGGACACTCAGTAGTATTCAGAGATTCAGTGAAATGCATGTCAAAGGTTGGAGGTACTGTCAGTAAATCGTCAGGTGGGTGGCTTTCGAAGGCTGGAATCTGAGTTAGGATGGAACATCTTCGGGTCACTTTCATGACGTCCGCTGCATCACAAAGCTTGGAGCTTTTGGGCTGTTGCTTTGACAGGTTTCCATTCACCTCTCTCAGACGCTCAAGAACTGGAGCCCATGTGATCTGGTAGAATACAGAATCCTTTAGGGAGTGCTGTTTTAAGAATTTGGAAGGAAGAGTTGGAGGAAGATTCGGAAGAGGGATCAAAGGGATGATTGTTGTGTTGTTCGACGGGTGTGGTTGATTGAATACAATCTATTGATGTCGATGATTTTGTCTCTGGAATAGATCTGCATCGAGGTCTCTTCTGAGCTGCATTTTTTTTTACAGAGGGAATCAACATATCCGGCGGTAGGAATTTTTATGCTTTATATTTTAACGAATAATCCTTGATTTTGAGCCTAATCTTTTGTTTCTAATCAAGGACATCCGTTTTAGGAGCAGGACCAATGTTGGGAGATAGATTAGGGGAAATAGACGAAGGCCTCTTACGTGGGTTCGTGAATTCATCTTTAGGGCAAGGAACAGGGGTTCTTGGCAGAGTGCGTTCTCCGAGTTTGTTGGTGAGTAGACAGACTTAAACTAGCTGATGGGCGGTCGAAAGCTGATACTCTTGGTAGGGTCGCTAACAGAACCTTGGGCGGGACATCGGATCTTAGGCTGCTTTCGGACTATATGAGGAGTATAGACGATGCAGGTGGCCAGTTTGCAGTACTTGTATGAATCCCGATGGAGTTGGTGTGTTGAGTTCTGCTGGAATGAGATTTTGTTGGTGGGTTGATAGCGGAGGTGTTGGAGCAGCTGCAATTGCAACGAAAGCTTGTCTTTGTAGTGTAGCATATTTACCTTCGAGCTGGTGTATGGAATCTCCCTTGTTCAATTTTTGCATGCTACATAACTCCAATACATCTTGTTCGAACAGGTAGGATGGACATTTTAACGAAGAGGCACTGTGATGTTCCCCACAGTTTTTTTGAGTGTAGAGTGTTTTCTGTC
>JABUQX010066244.1:0-5000 GCA_015478945.1 Trachelipus rathkii
CACGCGGGCGTCCGTAAAGGTGGGTGGTACGCGGAGTGACAAGATTTCCCTCGAAACCTTGCCGCCTGGCGGTACCTTAAGAAAAGAGATAGAGCCACCAACATCGCGCCGCAAGATAGAGGGGTCAAGTGAGGTGGAAAGTACGGAACAGTTTATAAGCCTTTTGGCCTTTTGACTCGACCTGTCCAAAAGTCAGGTGAAACCAGAGCCTCCCCAGATATGAGAGCAGTACTCCAATACAAGGGCGGATGAGGCCTTTTAAGCTGGAGTAACTGAGAAGAGACAAAAAGTCTCGCAGTCTAACAGAACTCCAGTTTCTTGAGGCCGCCCTAGCAACCGTTGTGATGTGTGTTTCCAGACATTTTTTTGTTCCTGTTAAGGCCAAGAATGTTTATATTTGTCACCAGGAAGAGACGATGAGAACCGTCGAAGATATAGAAAGTTGGAAGGTGTTAAGAGGGAGATTTGTAAAAGTTGAGTTTTTAAAGAATTAAAATTTCATCAAGGTTGAGCGACCCCACCCGAAATTTCTGTCCAGATTCTGCGAGAAATAGAATCGGAAGATTAAGACGAAAGCAATTCTAGAATTAAAAGAAGGAGCAGAATGGAAATGATTTGAAGAATGAAAGGATCGAGTATCGGCATACCGAGGTGGATAGAGTTATGATGCATGGTGAGAACTCATTAATGAAAAGTAAGAATAAAGTAGGAGATAGGACAAAACCCTGAGGAACACCACTATTAACAGAAAAGAAGAAGAAGTCGCCCGTCAACAACAGCCGATGAGCGATTTGAGAGAAACTAGACATAAGTAAGCAAAAAGAAGGAGAAAACCAAAGAGAAGGGAGCTTGGAGAGCAGTGACGCGTGCCAACCGTCCAAATGCTTTTAGATATGGACAACGCCACACGCAAGTCCCCAAGTTCCTAAGGCGGGAAACATAAATCAGTAAGATGGAAAGTTCGCCAGTAGACCCGAGCGCCGAAGCCAACTGGCGATCGGAAGAAGTGCATGAGAATTCCAATGATCAGAAATGAGAGTTGAGAAAGGGTTCAAAGATCTGGAAGAATAACTAGTGAGAGCTATACTGCGCTAGTTAGAAGATCAAAGAGCGGCTCCTTTTTTCCGGACGGTTTGACATGTGCGTGCTTTCCAACACTGAGGGAAAGTGTTTGTATTGAGACATCGAGAATATAGTTGAACGAGGGGAGGGCCAGCACGGAGCACACCCCCTCAAAACACGGGGAGGAATGCCATCCGGCACTCGCTTTCTAAAACGTTCAATAGATCTCAGGGCCCATGCCCCGATCAATGTAATGACAGGCTAAAGGCATAGACACTGAGAGTGAGAAGGCGGAGGAAGAGGAATGCCAGAATCATCCAGGGTTGATTAGAGAAAATGAAGGCCGAAGAGATTGCCTTTAGTTGAGAATAGTAACAGAACATCAGAACGAATAAGAGAGGAAAGGCAGATTTACAGAAATTGTTAGAGATGTTTTTTGGCAAGAGCCCAGAAAGATTTGTCAGTAGGAGAAACAAGGAGGTTAGCGGCACTTTCGTTTAATGAAGTCCGCTTTGCTCGTCGAAGAGATCCCTGCAAGATTTCTAGCTGAATGAAATTAGCAAGAGTGATAGGAGAACGAGAAATTTTCCCCTCCGATACGCACTGTCTCTAGCCTGAATGGCCAGAGAGCAGGTAAGATCGAACCATGGATTATGAGTGAAGAGAAAGATTTAAGTCGAAGAAGGAAGACCTGCTCACCCATCAACAATTACAGTCCACTTATCGGCAGAACTGAAGCGTCACAGAAGTCAAAGCAGTCATTCCAATTATAGTTAGCGTAGAAGCAACAAAAAGCCCCCATCGTCCGATCAAAGTGTCAAAAGAAGCACAGGCAGGATGGAGATGTTTGGAGAAGTATTAAAATTAAGAGAATAAGGTTGTGGTCAGATTTACCATAGGGCAAGGTGGTGTATTTATAGAGAAAAAGCTAGTGGTGAAACATAGGTAAGTTGTGTTCAAGAATTGGTTTGGACGATCCGAAATGTGTGTGGGTTCTTAATAGTTGCTCCAGATTGTGAGAATACTAAATGATTCGGCCTCCTCCCACCTAAATCAGTATAGAGGACCCCAACCATTCAGTGTGTGTACATATGAAATCCCTAATAGAGGACTCCGGTATTTGGATGAGAAGGATATAACAACTCTCGTGAGAAGTAGTAAGATATTCAAAAACTGCCGTGAAAATATGTTCTGTTAGGAGAAACAGTAGCAGAAGCACAAGATTTTGTAGTAGAAGGAAGAAAGATTTTAAGCCACAGAACATCGAAGTTAAGAGATTCAAGATTCTCGAGACGTGTTACAGGAGTGTTTATATTTACATAGGCCATACTCCACCTTTAGACGGAAATTAATGAAATAAAGTTATGTTTGGATACATTTAAACGAGTTGAGCTGAATTCTTAAGCATCTGTTCTCAGACAAGAAGCAAAAGGTTTAGGATTAGAGTTAGAGAGGTGGTAATCCACGGATGCAGAGTTAGAGTTTTAAGCCGCGGATGTTAGTAAAGTCTATAGAAAGCTCGCGCCTGCGCAAATCTGCCATTACACACGCACACACAACCAACCAAACCAAACAACAAACAAAAGACAAGACAAAAAAAAACAGGTTAAAAATAAACGAAACGTAAATGTTAAAACGATAAAACCGTATTTATAATAAATATTAAAATAGGAAAATTAATATAGTTTAAACCCTCACGCACACCGTACACTCACAAATTACGAAAAAAAAAAAAAAAAATTTACAATTATCAACATAAACTGTTATGTATAAATAAAAATAATTGACTAAAAACGTAGGTGCTGTGCTAAAACCCGTTTAAAATAAATATAAAAAATAGACACACTAAAAACTTAATTAACAGTAGAAAAAATACCCTAGTACTATTAAACTAGTATTACAACAATCCTAAAAACTATTAAAACTAACTATTGCTATCTAATATACTATTAGTTCAAAATTAAAATTAAAACGGATATCTATCTTTTAAAAGGATGTAAATTCTCTATTAATATTTAAATCATAAAAGTTAAAACAATATTATATACATATTATCGTCATTATAATACACTTAAGAGCAAAATAACTAAAACATTATAAACACTACTCAAACCATCGGAGCTCCAGTTAAACACACTATCACCACAGCTAACGCACTATATATATATAATATATAATATATATATATATATTATATATATATATTATATAAATATAATAATTATATATATATATATATTATATATTATATATATAGTTATATATATATAATAATATATATAGTATATATATATATAATATATCAGGCGCGGCTCGTCCTAAAAAATATTGGTAGTTGCATTTTGCATTTTACTCAACATACACACACATATATATAATATTATTATATATTATATAATATATATATATATATAGTATATATATATATATATAATATTATATATATATATATATATTAATATATATACATATATATTATATATATTATTATATATATTATATTATATATATATTATCATATATATACAAATGTGTGCGCGTAAGTGCGTGTGTGTTTTCAAAAAGAGAGATTGATGACCGTAAAGCATTAATCTAGCAAAAATTAAAAAAAATTACTTATTTTAAAAAGTTAGTAACTACCTTTACAATTTTATTTAAAAGAAAGTCCGCTCCTCTATCTTTTGATTGAGCAAATTTATCAATCACTTTATTATTTAAAATCTTGTATGCCCATAAAAAAGTCTTTCTCGATCGAAAGCATGCTAAGGCGGAAAGTCTTTCTTGCCCATGGTATTTCTAAGAAAGGTTTTAATCCTTTTTTAAATAAGGAAAACAGCCCGCTCTGCTTTGGACGTTTTCATCGGAATGGTTATTAAAATTTCAATAGGTTTCACACTTTTACTAAAAGTGGCTTCCAAGTGATTTTCTGTAATGAAATTGAATAAAGCTATGGCTCCAGACATAGAACGAAATTCATCTAGGCTATAAATTATAGATAGTTCTGTTTTAAGTTTCTTAATGTCAATGAAGTGTACACTTTACAGTTTCATTTACATTTTTCTAAGGAAAGATGGAATCATACTGAGGAAACATTTTCGGAAGCAATAACGTGGCAACAATTAATTGTCCCGAGAATGTAAATCTATCTTTTACTGACAAATAATTGAGAGATGATTGATAGAGGATTTGGCAGGGTTGTGTAAAGGAGTGGTTTGAAAGTAAACGTAGATAAGATAAAGGTGGTTGTGAGGGAAGACAGTCCTCGGTGCGAGGTTATGTTTGATGGTGAGCAACTGGAACAAGTGGTCTGGTTTAAATTTTAGGATATATGTTGATGAAAAGGGAACGGATGTGAGAGTGAGTAAAGAAAGTTGTGAATGGTACGGAAGGTAGCTCGTGCTATTAAATCCTTGTAGATGTAAAAGACTAGGTTGAGTTGGCGCTATAGGGTCTGCCATGAGGGTATGTTGTACTGTGTTAATGTACAGTAGTGAAACTATGGTCTGGAATAAGAGTATACGATCTAATACAAATGTGTTCGGATGACGATCTTAGGTGTGGTGTTAGGTGTGGGACGAATTGTAAAATGAGGAATGAACGTATGAGGGGTTGTGTGGCTGTAGAAGAAAGGTAAAAATGAGAGAATAAACGAGAGTCATTCGAGATGGTTTGGTCATGTTGGAAAGGATGGATGATAGCGTTGGTTAAACGGGTGTATTAGTGGGAGTGGTGTTTGGGATGACCGGCTTGGGGGGGGGGAAAAAAAAGAAAAACCCCGAAGAAAAAGTGGATTGAGTCCAGTAAAGGAATGCCCTGGAGGAAGGAATGTTGAGTTTGGCAAGGCGAGAAAGAAGTGCATAATATGGAAGTGAAATTCGGGTTTTTGTAAGGCGGTAAGTTGCTGGTTTTATCAGGGGATGAACCCCACATTGCGAGAT
>JABUQX010066244.1:7500-22500 GCA_015478945.1 Trachelipus rathkii
CAATTCCTCGAACACATGTAATTTATGATCTATATCCTCTTATTCCAGACCGAATGAAGTCCAACTACTATACATTAACACTTGTAACAACATTCCCTCATTTAAGACCCTAGCACACTCAAGAAAAAAGACTTAGTCCCCTTTACATCCACCAACGATTTAAGTGGACCACCCACCTTCCTTCCATTCACAACTTTCCTACTACAACTCTGCATCATCCGCTTCCTTTTCATTCAACAGATATCCTAAATATTTAAATTCAGCACTTTTTTGCAGTTGCTCAAACATCTAAACATAACTTCCACACTGAGGTCTGTCCCTCACTCCACAACCATAAACTTTTACTCTTACTCTACGTTTTACTTTCAAACCCTTTCTTTTTCACACCCTAACCAAATCTCTCTACTAGTCCTCTCAAACTCTCTTCAGATTCCGCCACACAAAACCAAATCATCCTCATATAATAGGTAGGGAATCTCCACCATTCTCATAAATTCTTCATCATTTTAACTCTATCCCTTGTCCCCCTACGCTCTATTCTTTCATAATCCTCATCCATATACAGATGGCCACACGACAGTTAGATTCTTTGCGTGTTCTACTCCGCGGTCATACTTAAGTATATTGGTAAGGGTCTCTATGAGCACATGTGATTCTTTAGCGTACCATTTAGTCGCTTGTACGATTGCAATAAGCGCGCTAGCGCAATTAGTACGTGAGTGTCAGAAGCTTAGCCACATCCATAATTCACTAACACCTGCCATAGATTCTATTAATCCTATTATATGCCTGTTGCAAATCCATAATCCTAAATACAATTTATTCTTCTCCTCCCTCATTATCCAAATCATTTGTGTTTCGATGTACAGATTTGATCCACACAATCTCCTACCCTTCTAAACGCCCCTTTTATTCTTCCAAATTAGTTCTTTCACGTCATTCGACGCACTCTTTCGACCAAAATATCAACATATATCTTCCTACAACACTCAATCAACAATTACGCTCTATAATACTTACAGTTACATTTTCCCCTTACCCTTATATAAAGGTACTAATATTGACCTCCTCCAATCCACGGAACTATACCTTCAAATAATAACGTTTTTGTTATTATAATCTTCAAATTCTCAATGAATCACCAATCTCGCCTAATATATATATATATATATATATATTATATATATAATATAATAATATGATATATATATATATACTATATATATATATATTATATTATATAAATATATATATATATATATAGTATAGGCCTATATAATATGGTTTTGGTGAGGTGAATCTGCAGAGAGGTTTGAGAGGATTTGGTGAAAGAGTTTGGCAGGGTGTGTAAAAGGATGGGTTTGCAAGTAGACGTAGATAAGAGTAAGGTTATGGTTACGAATGAGGACAGTCTTCGGTGTGAAGTTATGCTAGATGGTGAGCAGCTGGAATAAGTGACTGAGTTTAAATATTTAGGATATATATATGTTGGACGAAAAGGGAACGGAATGATGCCGAGTGTAGTATGTAAGTTGTGAATTGCAGGAAAGGAGCTTGGTGCAATTAAATTCTTGGTGGTTGTAAAGAGACCAAGTCTTGAGTGCGCTAAGGTCTTGCGTATGTTGTTACCCTGTGTTAATGTATATGTGATGTCAACTATGGTCTGGAATAAAGGGTATAGATCTAAAGTACAATGTGTTTTCAGATGGACAATCTAGGGGCGTGTTAGGCGTGGAAGAATTGATAAATGAGGAATGAACGTTTAACAACAGTTTATGTATGAAGAAGGGATAAATTGAGAGATAAATGAAGTATGTTAAGATGGTTTTTGGTCATAGTGGAAAGAATGGATGATAGTCGGTTGGTTTTAACGTGGACTGTGGTGAGTGTGTTGGAATCGACTGGCTGGGAGACGAAAAAAAAGTGGATTTGAGTCAGCAAAGAAAGTGTCTGGGAGTAGTGGAAATGTGAGTTTTGGCAGGGGCGACGAAAAAGGCATAAATAGGAGTAAATGGCAGGGTTTTGTGAGGGTGTATGGTTGTGGCCCACCTGGGCCCAAGGGATGTACCCCACCATTGGGCTAGAATGCCAATATGAGGGGGTCCGTCCGGTCCCGTGAACCTTTAGGTGGATTTTCCTGTGCCGGCGAGTTCCACTAATAGGTATATAAGGAGGTAAGGCTGGGTTTTCTTTTCGACTTGGTGTCATATTCTTCTACTACTTTTTTGTTTCTTGGTACATGTTACGCGCTTACGTCTGGGCAAAAAAGGTGGGATTGATGATGATGATGAGATATGATGATGATGATGATGATGATGATGATGATGATGATGATGATGATGAATGATGAATGATGAATGATGAGTGAGAGAAGGTGAGTGATGATGATGATGATGTGATGATGATGATGATGATGATGATGATGACTGATTGATGATGATATATATATATATATTATATATATATATATATATATATTATATATAATATATATATATATATGTAAATATATATATATATATATATTTATATATATATAATTATATATATTAATATATATATATATATATATACGGTATAATAGTATAAATTATATATATATATATATATATAATATATTATATATATATATATATATATATATATATATATATATATAATATATTATATATATATATAATATATAAAATATATAATGACATACTTTCATTCATAAATGGAAATTTATTTAAAATCATTTTATAAAATAGTAATATCATACGTAGGCAAAATGATAAAAGGAAAAAATATGTGGCAGTTAAGAAAATGCCAAAGTACTTGCAAGTACCAAGCACAAGTTCCAAGTACAGAAAGGCTCAAGTAAAGTACAAGTACAGTACAAAAGTTTTGGGGGGGGGTTTTAGAAACTGCAAGTACAAGTACAAGTCAAGTACTCAAAAAATGTACTTAAGTACAAAAGTACAAGTTCAAGTACTTGTACTTGAACCCCACCCTGAATATATATATATATATATTATAATATATATATATATAATATATATATATATATAATATATATTATATATATATATCTATATATATATATTTATATATATTATTATATATATATATATATATTATAATATATATTGTATGTATAAATTTTAGGGGATGCCCGATATCTAAAAAAATATCGATAGTCGATATATCGATATTTTAAAAAATATCATATCGCCTTCGATCTATCGGGACAGAAAAATATCGATTATTCGATGATGATCGAATTTCGATATTTTATATTGATTATTATTTGATGTTATTATAACCCTATATACTATAGATATATATATATATTATATATATATAATATATATATAGTATATATTATATATTAGTATATATAATATATATATATATATATATATATATATATATTATAATATATATATATATATATATTACTATATATATATATTAGTAATAGCCTCCAGAATTAGGCGACGTACCATAGTTTAAAAACAATCGATAGCTAACACTAAAAATTGAATACTTTTTGGAATCACGGGGAATTTGCTGAATAAAAGTAACAAAATAAATTTAACTAAACAAAATAAAAAATAATAAATTAAGTTTTAGGGATGTATCTGTTTTTTTATTTACACGGCTTGATAATGATGTTGTTTAAACATATTTATTTGCCTTCTAAACAATGATCATGTTGTAAGGTATTTTACAAGTATTACGGTTTAAACTTAACTATATATTATAAATAAGTTTATAATATATAATATAGTATTATATATTAAATATATATTAATATATAATATTATATATATTATATATAATATATATACATATATATATATATATATATATATTAATTATATATATAGTATATATATATATATATATATATATATATTATAGTATAGTATATATATAATATATATGTTATATATATATATATATATATAATATATATATGATATACTAATATATATATATATTTTATATATATATACTATATATATGGTTAATATTATATATATATATATATATATAAGATATATATATATATAATATATATATATATATATATATATATATAGTATATATAGTATATATATATATATATTATATATATATATTATATATAATATAATATATAGCTATATATATTTAGTCACGATCTCCAGTTCCGTGTGCCGTTAAGTAACTTTGCCATATATATAATATATAATATATATATATAATATATATATATATTATATATATAATATATTATATATATATATATATATATATATATATATATATATTATATATATATAGAGAGAGAGAGAGAGAGAGAGAGAGAGAGAGAGAGAGAGAGAGAGGGCCTTTAAATTTATAAATATGAAGCGACGTATGTACAGAAGAAAAAGTAGTAGAAATGGAAAAGGATTCTTCACTCTTCAGGTCTTCCAACTTTCAAGTTTCCAACTCCAAGTGGTTGAAGACTGAAGTTCTGCTAGAAAGCGTTGATGTTGAATCTTGAGGAACTAGGGGTGTTTTTGACTTTTTTGTGGCCTCAGTGAAATAAATTAAAATAAGAAAATTGCGTTTCACTAGAAAATTAAGCATAATCCTATAAAATAACTTTTTTTTCGTATTAAAAATGAAAATGACTATTAAGTATTAATAAGGCTACTACATTTTAAATACTGATTTGATATCGAATAACTTTAGATACAAAAAAAATATTGATTCTCAACAACGAAATTAATTTAATTTGGATGGGTGACAACTGTTACTTGGACGACTCTGGAAGTCTGGATCTTAAGAAAATCAATTAAATTTTAGTAATAAAATGAAAATAATATTAAGAAGTTCAAACTGGATGCCAGACGACTTATCATAGAAAAAGCTGTAGTGTGTCCCAATACTACTTTTAGTAATCAGCTATTTACTTAAAATCTTAATTGTAGTGTAATTATCATAATTTAAGCGAAACATCGTAATCGCCATTAGATGCTTAGACAGTCTGTACTCGGGTATTTAACCTGTAAACACACACAGATAGTCCTGTTTCGGTATTAGATTTTCTGAATGATTATCTTCGTCTCACACTGACACTGACACACTCGCACAGAGCTACACGTAAAATCAGAGGATCAGGCTGGTCTCGAGTGGATTGCAAAGTCTTTTTACAGTCTCAAATTGAAAAATAACAAGTAAAATATTTCATGAAAAAGGCAAGGAACAGCACGGTTGCTATGATAAAACATTCCAACCATCCACTGTAACTCAAGTTATTTACCTTTAAATTTATATATATATATATATATATATTATATATATATAATATATAAAATAAATAATATATATATATAATATATATAATATATATATTATTATTAATATTATATTTATATATATATATATATATATATATATATATATATATTCATTACAAAAGCCCAATACTAATCATCTAATGCACCTAAAAAAGACTAACTACTGATTGATATGCTCGGAAGTCAATCTATTCTTTCTTTTGAGCAAACATTGTTTAATATGAAACTGTTCGTTCTGACGAGACTGACGTACGTCGCATTTACTAAGATATTTCCTTGCTAACATAAACATAGCAGGAAAAGCATTTTTACTAACATTTTATTGGGTCGCATTATCCACTTGATCATTGAATAACTGAATAGTGATTAGTGAATACTCAGAAGACAATTTGACTATGTGGTATGTGCCATGTCGATCCCCCCCTCTCCCTATTTTTGGTTCCCGAAAAGACGAAAACCCCAATTTTTCGGTTTATTTTATACACGACATTGGGGAACGAACGAAGAACGAAATATAGGGGGAAAAGAGAGTTTCATCACTTCAGGGTGTCGGGAGAGGGGGGATAAGATTTAATTTTTTCCGGCCTTTAAAAAAAATTTTTTTTTGAAAAGAATTATCGGCTTTCGATATTGAAAAAATTTATCGAAATTCGATATATCGGCCTAAGAAATATCGCCCAAAAATTCGATATATTCGAGCCAAAAATATCGATATATCGATAATTTTTTTACATCCCAGTAATATATATATATATTATATATATAATATAATATATATATTTTATAATATATATATATATATATATTATATTATAATATCTATATATATAATATAGTATTAATATATATATATATATAATATATATATATATATAATATATATATTATATATATATAATATAATATAATATATGATATATATATGAAAAGTTTTTTTAAATTTTTGGGGGGGAAAAAATTTTTTTTTTTTTTCCCTTACAATAATTAAAAAACAAAATTCGTTCATTATAGGAAAAAAAGTGTCGTTGCACCAAACAATGCAACGAAGGCAGGGAGCGCCACTGATTTATATATATAATATATATACTATATATATATTATATATATATTATTATATATACTATAATATATATATATATATTAATAATATATATAATATATTATCAAAATATATTTATATATTATATATATATATATATATATATATATATTATATATATATATAGTATATATATACACAATGTCTACAGTTGGGGATAATTCCTAAGTCTGGGCCGAATTAAAAGTCGAGATAATGTCCCGATGCAGGGGTTTGAAAGTGTGCAAATCAAAAATAGTTGAGAAAATAGATAAATGGAGTACAAGTAAGATTGAAAATTGAGTATAGCGGTTAAGTCCCAAAATTCATAAACGGTTAAAACCCCAAAAATGCTCTAAAATGTTGTACATCTTTTGGAGGTGTTATGGATTGTATTGTATTAATTTAGCTATCTGTTTTATAAATCCCTAAATAATCCCTAAATATTCCTAAATATCCCTAAATATCCCTAAAATCCCTAAATATCCTGAACTTTAAATATTCGAAACTTTCTACTTAAAGTCGGAATCCACATTCAATCCACATTCTTTTATTTTCTGCATAACCTTTTCTAACCTATCATTATGTTCACTTTCATTTTGTTGGGGTGGAACAAAACCTTGAGGAACACTACTATTAAAATAGATAGAAAGGATAGTCGGTGGCCGTCTATAACTGCTTCTATAGAATAACGGTAAAGGAAATCAGAGAAAAAGATAGATACTGTTATGTTTACAAGTTACACGTTCCTATCAACAATAAACACAACTAATTAATATACCAAGACAAATATAATATATAAGATATATCCCATCTTCGTCGAAAGGTCTTGAAGGTAAATAAAAACTATGAGTCTGCTCTCTTTATTACGGAAAAGAAGTCTGGTACAGAAGTGTTTATATATATTGAAATCTTATACAAAATATATAGCAGAAATTAATGAAGAGAGAGGTTCGTGCACCAGAATAGGTTGGCAATTCTGTGACGTCATCAACCTCACCACCGAAGGGCGTCAATTCCCAAGTGGGGGATTGGGAGGATGGGTGCAGGGTGGCGTATTTAGGGGGGGGGGGCAGGGGGGCCATGGCCCCCCCCGAAATTTATTAGACACTAAAAAATTTTAACCTTCATATCTGTTAATAATATAAAGTGGCAGAAGTTAAATTTAATTTTGATAGTATTCGTGCGAGTCAGGAACAATCTCGTAAAGCCTTTAGTTAAAACTAAACTTGAAGTATCAACATTCCTCTTCCAACCAAGATTTAAATATTCGCACATTCATGTTTTCATAAGATTTTGGATGAATTTATATTAGCATAGGAGAGAGGTTATTAAATCATACAAGAAATTATTCTTCCCTTGCAATTTGTCATACCGAGCAGGTGTAATGTACCATATGGGAAGATAAAATATTGTGTAACATTTCACAAGGAAGTTCTCGAAAGCACAATTGAAGTTGTAAAGCAGAACTGGGCTTTATGGAAAGTTGAAATGGCATCACCAGAACATGATCGTCCAAAACAGCAAGAGCACGGGACTAGTTTTCTTGTTTCGCAGTCACCAATTTCAAATAGTTACTCGTGTTGCAAATACTGGCAATTTTTACCCATGTCCTACTGCTACAGTAGAAAGAAGCTTTTCACCATTAAGACTTCTGAAAACCTACTTGAAATACTATTGGAGATGAAAGACTAATTGGGATTGCCCTCCTCTACATACATTGAAATATTGAATAAAAACTGAAGATATTATCTCGGACTGTGCTCACTCTCATGCCCGGCAAATTAAATTTAACAATTTAGGTATGGTTTTAGTAATTTATATAAATTATTCCCATTTTTTTCTTAGAAATTTAATATTTGGTCCATCCACTTTATATATATATATATATATATATATATATTATATATATATTATATATATATTATATATATATATATATATATATATATATATATATATATTATAGTTATATAAGAAACGATTTTTGTTTGGCCCCCCCCGAAAAAAATTGTCTGGATACGCGCACTGGAATGGGTGAATGGGGGTTTACTCCTTGGTATATCGCCCATTTTTGGTTTCCCCCAAGTCAGTTATGGTCAACGCCAATTTATTATTTTTTTTAAAAGGAAGTGTAGGGTAAAAGTGTTCCTGAAGAGTGAATAACCAAGTCTAACTGTGTAGCGAAGGGTATGTAAATGATGAGTGCGAAGTAGCCGAACCCTTTAGATGAGTGTCAATGAGGTATATCCCTAAGACACACCATAATGCCTCATTTAGGCAATCTCATCGCTACTGAAATGCAATACGTCCTTCTCCTATTATTATATATATATATTATAATATATATATATATAATATATATATTATATATATATATATATTTATATATATATATATATAAATATATATATAATATATATAATATATATATATATATTATATATTATATATATATATATATATATATAATATATATATATATATATATATTATATATATATATATATATATTATATATATATATATATATATATATTTAAACTGTTGATGACTGGGTATTATTATTTTTGTTTTAGTAAATTTCTTCTTTTGAAAAGAAATTTAAATGAATTTACCTGTTTCGTTGCATTGTCATAGTTTTAACATATCTATGACCCTTATTTTCAAACTTAGATTCCATATATATATATATCATATATATATTATATTATATATATATAATATATATTAAATATATATATATATATATATTATATATATATTATATATATATATATATATATATATATATATATTGAAAACAAGGTATGAAAATTGATTTTTGAAAATACAAGAAACTCGAATGTTTTCATCAAACATTTCCTGGAAATTTGTTACTTGACAGGAAAATGGAAAAAATCTTTTACCTTTTAAGTGATATATAAATAAAAATGAAAGTTACTTTTTAGAACACACAGTAACATCTTTTTAACATACAAGAAAAAAAGTTCACGACACAATTAGTTTGTACTACTTTAATTAAAGTAAGGAAAAAAATTATTAAATTACAAATATCTGAAAATAATTCTCATATTTACTGCGGAATAAGCGATAATAGTATGGGTGAGGGGGATGAAATCTTTCTTAAATGACAATTAATAACCTAAAGGAAAAAAAGAAAAAAGAAAAAAAGAAAGAAAAATGGAAAAAAAGAAAATAGAAAAAAGAAAAAGAAGACAAAAAGAAGAAGACAAAAAGAAGAAGGAAAAAAGAAGAAAAAAAAAGAAAAAAAGAAAAGAAAAAAAGAAGAAAAAAAAAAAAAAAGAAAGAAAAAAAAAAAGAAAAAAAAAGAAGAAAAGGAAGAAGGAAAAGAAGAAGAAAAAAAAGATGAAGAAGAAAAAGAAAAAAGAAGAAAAAGAAAAAGAAAAAGAAGAAAAAAAAGAAGAAGAAAAAGAAAGAAAAAGAAGAAAGAAGAAGAAAAAGAAAAAGAAAAAGAAAAAGGAAAAAAAGAAAAAGAAGAAGAAGAAGAAGAAAGAAGAAGAAGAAGAAGAAGAAGAAGAAGAAGAAGAAGAAGAAGTTCTTGTATAATTAAATTTTCTTTCAAACTAAAGTAAGAATTTAAAAATGAAAAACAATTATATTTCTTAATACAAAATGTCTTGTAAATAAAAGCATAAATACACAAAGACACAAAATACACACACACATACACACCTACACAAACACACACAAACACACAAAAACACAAAAGAAGACACAAAAAACAAAGAAATGAGTAACCGAAATTCGAAGGATATGAAACACAGGAAAATAAAACCAGTGTTTTAATTAAAGTTTTTATCTCTTTTTATTTTTCGTGTGTTTTTTTTTCTTTAGGATAAAACTTTAATTAGAGAAACACCTTTTTTCCAAGGAGTTAATTAATCGAATTCACAAGATTCCAATCAAAGAAGAAATACGTATTAAAAATAATAGATCTTACATTCCGAGTTATGTGATTAAATGACTATTTTATATAATGCAATATATATATATATATATATAATATATATATATATATATTATATAATATATAATATATGTTGTAAAACATATATAAAATTATTTATACTATATATATATATATATATATAATAATATATATATTATATAATATATATATATATATATATTGTCTGCATAACATTAAACAACTTCCTGGAACTTAGACTAGGAGGATTGCTTCAGAGGAGCGTGTAGTGAATTAGACTAGTGTACGACCGATTAAACATCGTCAGTTGCTGTACCAGTACCACTTCCAACGCGTACAAGGTTTTAGTGCGGCATACATCGTCCCAGGCTTACCTTTAGTCAATGGTTGCAACAGCGATTGTATTAAACCTTCATTTTGTAAAAACCCTTTTATTCACTGTCGAGGCAGGGTTAGGTTTACCTGCAATGACATTTTTAATTATCCTTATACTCATGTCTCGACTAACGTTAACCAACATGCAATTTATAAGTCACGACATTAGCAGCGCTTCTAATTGAAAGTGTGGATAGGGGCACTCGGAGACCGTCTAATTGGATCACACAGTCTTCTAAGGCAACTCAATGGACCGGAGTACCACTGGCTTCTGCTGCATGAACTCCAAACCGACATAAGGTTGTTCCCTAGAACAACGTCGTCAGAGTATTGGGTTTATGCATGATGGTGCACCGGTACATTTTCCTGTACCTGTGAAAAGACAATTTTTGTTAATTATTTTACAGGTTACCACCACTCACGGGCAGGTCCTTTTTCAATGAGGGTCAAAATGATAAAATGAAAATAAAATATAGTAAAATCTCTCTCAAACCTAACGCAAATTTCTTAGATGAGGACAGACGGAGGCTTTAAAGAGGGAAAGATAGAAAGATTAAATTCAGAAGGAAAAAAATATGATGGTAGGGAATTTCAGAAAACAAAGGTGGCTGGAATGAAGGAGGTACCTCCTGCGAGCAAGTTTGGAATTTTCGATCCTCAGATAAAATTCCTTCGTGAGCAAGGTGCCTCTTGTGCTAAGAGAGCGTCGCAGTGGTGGTAGTATGTTAGAAGTTAACTCTTTCGAGCACATGCCACTGTAGTACCTATAGTAAGGAGATAGTGCCCCAACGTCAAGTCGAAGGGAGAGAGTTTCAAAGGAGTTATAAAGTAGAGGGCAGTTTATTAGTCTTTTAGTCAGACTCAGTCCTATCCAAAAGAAGGGTGGAACCGGAGCCTCCCCCAAATGTAAGGAGGTACTCCATACAAGGGCGGATAAGACCCTTGTATAACTGTTTTAATTGTTCTGAGGTTGAAAAATTCCCGCAACCTGAACAGAACTCTTTGAGGTCGCCTTAGCAACCGTTGTGATATGAGATTTCCAAGACAATTTGTTGTTTGTGTTCAGACCAAAAATGTTTGTTGAATTTCACAAGGTTGAGTCAACCCCAACTGGAAATCTCATCCACATCGACAAGAATAGAATCTGATAGGTAAAGTCGAGAACCAACAGTACATGGAAAAGATGGAGCAGATTTTAAATGAGTGGAAAATGGAAAATTGAGTCATCGGCATAAGAATGAACCGTGTTAGAAGGGGAGCTGAGAAAATCGTTGATGAAAAGCAAATATATAATTAGAGATAAACATAACTCAAAGGAACGCCCCAATTAAAAGGAATGGAAGAAGAGATCACCCCCATCAACAAGCGCCGATATAGAACGACCCTAGAGACCTAGAGAAAACTATACAAGAGTAAGGAAAGAGAAGGGGGAAATCCAAAGGAATTGAGCTTAGTGTAGTGACGCCTGTCATACCCGGTCAAAATCTTTCTATATTTCAAGCGCCACCACACAAGATATGCCATAGTTTCTAAGGGCAGATGCCCATAAATCAGTGAGATAGGAAAGTATGTCACCGGTTGACCTCGAGTGTCATCGTTCATACTGGTGATCTGAAAGAAGGGAATGAGATTCCAGGTGATCCTGGAAATGAGATAAGAAGAAATCCAAAGATTTTAGAAAGAATACAAGTGAGAGTTATAAGACGATAGTTAGAAAGATAAGAGAGATTATCCTTCTACGGAATCGGCTGAACATATGTGTGTTTCGAGTATTGAGGAAAAGTATCAGTATTAAGGCATAGAGAGTAGAATTAAACGAGTACAGGAGTCAGCTCAGAAGCACATCTTTCAAAACACGAGGAAGAACTCCGTCTGGTCTACTAGCCTTCCTGACGTTCATAGATTTCAGGATCTTGTGCATCTGGTCATACGAAATCACAGGTAAAGACATGGAACACCTGATAGAAGAAGAAGTAGGAGGAGAGAGATGTCAAAATTGTCTAGAGTGGAATTAGATAAAAAAAAATGAGGCCAAAGAGTGTTAGAAGCAGATCCATCAATGCTAATAAGAGGAGGAAAGGCAGATTTATAGATGTTGATAGGGATGTTTTTGTCAAGAGGCTAGATATTTTTGTTAGCAGGAGAATCGAGGAGGTGAGCGCACTTTCGTTTAGTGAAAGTACTCTTAACCCATCTAATAATATTCTTAAAACGATTCCGAATTGAATTGAATTGAATGATAATTAGCGAGTGAGAGGAGAACGAGAATTTTTCCATGCCCGACATTCGCAGTCTCTGTCCTGTAGGGCACGAGGACAGGTGCCATCGAACAACAAATTTGGAGAAAAAAAAGATTTCTCTGTAGATGGAATGAACCTGTTCTTCCCATTAGTGATCACGGCCCTAACCTTTTAAGCCGAGACCAAAGCGTCTTCAGGGGATGATCCAATGTTTTGCTTGGGAGTTGCCCAATTTTCACCCCCCTAAAAATGGACATAAAATTCAAAATCTTCAGCTGATTTTGACCCTATAAACACCAAACTGTAGCTTTTTTTGCTTTCTAAAACGTTGTTTTCCGGTGTTTTTCTGTCTGTAGTCATTTTTTCAGATTTTTCAATTTTTCAAACCCATGTTTTTGACATTCTTCGTATCAACTTCCAGAATTTTTCCGAAATGACTTCAAACTTTAAATATGCATAGATAAGTCCATTACCTACAATAGTACAAAAGTACTTTTTAGATTTTTTTGAGTTTTGTGCTCAGCGCTGTCCAATTTCCAAACCCACGTTTTTTTGGATTTTGAAATGAAAAATTGCGATAATTTTTTTTTGTTCGGGCGAAGTGGATGAAATTTTTAGGGAATATGTAGTCGGGGAAGATGCACATTTTTTACTTAGATAATTTCTTTGTATATGCATTAGTTTTGGATTTGTTCTTTGAACAAATTTTCAAAAAAAAAAAAAAACTTCGAAAATTTTTAAAAAATTTTCTTTTGAGTATACAAAAAAATTATCTAAGTAAAAAATATGCATCTCCCCGACTACATATGCCCTGAAAATTTCATCCACTTCGCCCGAACAGGCAAAAAATTATCGCAATTTTTCATTTCAAAATCCAAAAAAAAAAGAGGGTTTGGAAATTGGACAACGTTGAGCACAAAACTCAAAAAAACGAAAACGTACTTCTGCACTATTGTAGGTAATGGACCTATCAATGCATATTTCAAGTTTGAAGTCATTTCAGAAAAAATTCTGGAAGTTGATACGAGGAATGTCAAAAACATGGGTTTTGTAAAATTGAAAAATCTGAAAGAATGACTACAGACAGAAAAACACGGAAAAACAACGTTTTAGAGGGCAAAAAAAGCTACAGTTTGGTGTTTATAGAATCAAAATCGGCTGAAGATTCCGAATTTTATGTCCATTTTTAGGGGGGCGAAAATTTGGGCTACGGCCGAGCAAAATATTGGATCTTGCCCTTCAGAGTCTAAACAGGATTCACTCCAAGAGTAGCTAGCAAAGAAGCGACGCAATGCTTTTAATTAGCCCGACCAAGTGCCAGAAAATACGTTTAGGGCATAGTAGAGCTGCTGAAGATAAAGTGTTATAACTAAGAGCAACAAGATTGTGGTCAGAGTTACCGATATGAGGAAAAATTGTGTATTTATATCGAGGAGTATTAGTGAAAAATAAATCAAGCGTGTTCAAGAATTGGTTGGGACTATCTCGTATATGTGTAGGTTTCTTCATCAATTGTTCCAGATCGTTCAGAATATTGAATGATATAACCTTCTTCCCACCTGTATCAGAATGAGAGGAGCCCAACCACTCAGTGTGATGTACGTTGAAATCCTCTAAATAGAGGACCTAGCTATTTGGATGGGAAGAAGTAACAGTCTCGCCAGAAGAAGTAAGATATTCAAAATGAACATGAAAATCCGTTCAGTTAGGGGAGCAGTAGCAGAAACACAAGATAATTTTAGTAGTAGGAAGACAGATCTTAACTCAAAGAACATCGAAATTGGGAGACTCAAGGTTTTCGAAACGTGTTACAGGTGTATTTATGTTTATATCGGCACAGACTTTACCATTTAGCCTGGATATCTCGAAGATATGGCCAACAATGAATAGGTCGAAGGGGGGCTTGTTCCTTACTACCCAAGTCACCTGACTTAAACTCTTTGGATTTTTGTGTCTGGGGACATCTGAAAAGCTTAGTAAACAGCTTTCCCGTTAATACAGTTGTAAAATTGCTACACCGTATTAGATGACTGTAAACAA
>JABUQX010066244.1:27500-40000 GCA_015478945.1 Trachelipus rathkii
TCAACATGACTCGGAGGAGGATTCAGAGTAAAGGAGGGAAACGGATCCGGAGATGACTTATTTGCCGGAGCACGGAGCCGGAGCCGGAGCCGGAGCCGGAGCCAGATCCAGTGGAATCTGGCTACAAACACATAATAGGTCAAATGAGGTGTTCTAATATATGTTTATGAACCCGTAGAACCCGATTGTGACGATTTTAGAAGCCTCAAAGGTGTCTATGGACCCCCAGGATGGGTCCCAGAAGAAAAGCACACAGTACGTAGCAGAGGAAGACGGAAGAACGATGAGGAAGGAATAAGAAGTTAGAAACTGAGAAGGCTCATATTTTTTTTTTTTACAGATCACCACCACTCACGGGCTGGGCCCTTCTCAAGGAGCAAATGAGCCGAAGCAGGAGCTTGACCCGGTGCAGGTGCGATACGGTGCTGAGTTAGCAAACATGAGCTTACTGATATAATATTGATATAATTTTATATGCTTGCTGACTGGAAGAACTCGAATTTCATAGTTTCAAATTCCTACAGGGTACCTATGCTTGTGCTTGTGGCTGTGCCTGTGACTGTGCCTGTGCCTTTGCCTGTTGCATAAAATACGAATTTTAGAACAACGAATTGTAACAGCCCATCCAGAGATGGTAGAAAGGCGATTTAAATGTTGATTTGTGGGGCAATAGACCACGATAGATCGATTGGAATAATTAGAAATGGTCTACCGATCACTTAAAACCTCCTAGAAACCAAAAACCCCTTTTAGTTGGTTAATCCCATTAAGTTCAGGTTAAAAACTCAATAAGCGGTCTTCCTGACCTCAAGAATGGTCTCACCGACCTTAGAAACCTATAATTTGGCACATCAAGTATCAAAATCTAACGACGTTATAAAAATTTCCAAGTCAACTGGCGACATGACTTGGAATTTCATGCCGTTCATAAGCTCCAGAGCCTCCGAAAACGATCTCTCTTTCTTTAGAAACGAGTCGTTGCCCTCGAAAGCGCGTCGTAGTCACTGACGTAGAGTGCTGCTAGTGGAAAAGAAAAAAAGAGCAATAAGAGTTTGGGGCATTAACCAAATTAGCTGTTCACATGACTTGGTCAAAATGTGGTTTAAGGCGCCCTGTAGAAAAAGCGCCGAAAACATTAAAAAACACCAAAAACTCTAAAATGCTAAAAAGTTACAAAAAATGCTAAAAAGGTGCCATAAAAGTACCATAAAAATTATTTGGGTTCCAGATTTAGGGACAAATCTGGTATCTTTCATTTTTCCTGTCTATAATGCCCTGTATACTACTGAGGCGATTTCAGCAGCGAAACAACTAGCTAAGCATCTGTGTCTTTCAACGTAAACTAAGTCATTCCGAAAGAAAACCAGAAACCATCAACTTCTATGTAGTGAGGATAAGTAAAAAAAGAAAGATTAGCAAAACGCCCGTAACATCTTTCCATAATAACAGTTATAGAATTTATTTATTAAATTTATATATAATTTTTTATTATTTAATTAATTATAGATTTATTATTTATTATAATAATATAACTCTATACTAGAATATACCGCTTAACCTTATGGATATCATTAGTAATAGATAATATAAATATATGAAATTGGAAGATTTTGGAAGATATATAATTTAGTAGTTTATATCTTATGATATTATATCTATATATATATTGAACTAATATAGTAGAAATATATATATTAAATATCATATATAGTGTTGTATATAGGAAATTATGAATGGTAAAACAATTGTAAAAGTAAATGCAGAATAGTTATATATATATATCTCACATATAATATATATACAAATTATTGTTTTTATATTATATATTTAAAATAATTTTGATAATACAATAGTATGATCATAAATTATCCTCGTTATTTGTTGGGTGTGTATGGTATATGTATATGATAATTATTATTTATATTTAATAATTTATTATAACCTTTATCTCATTATTACTATCGGTAAGGGAGTAGACAAAATTAAGTGTAATTTTGTTACACTGTGTTAATTATGAATAATTTATAATATATTTATATTACTATTTATAATTAAATAAATTATATATACAAATTACTCCCATTATATAATTAATGAATATTAATTAAAAGGTCTACAATCTTAGAATTTAATATATTTCATAATTTATTATTGTATATATAATATTTTAAATGATAAATTTAGTAGGATATGATAATGGCATATATATAAACTATGCGTACGTACTATTACCTAATGTATATGTTTAAAGGTACCCCTTAGATAATTATTATATTGTAATATTATTGGTTAATATATATAATATATATTATTAGATAATAATATAGAAGTATTATAGTGACACACGATCTGAATAAGAGCGTCTTAGAACGTGTTAATATATGTTGTGGTGTGTATGTATAATGGTCGGGTTTGTGGGTGTGGTATGTATATGTGGGTGTTTGTGTTGTGGTGTATTTATATTTTTCGCTAATTAGACCGTTGCGCTGGCAGTTCAGGAAGAGAGTATGGCACAGTATTGAATGGAACATTTGGGACAATATCAAAAGTTATCCACATAACAATGACATTCTTCTATTTGACATTCTGTTTTACATCCAATAAAATAATTGAATAGTACTTTATATGCATACTTGATATTTATGTATTTATATACATAGCTTTCTAAGTTAGTTATATCTATATATAGTATATATATATTATTAACTAATAATTCATTCTATATTATAATATATATAATAATACATATATATGTTTGATTAATTATATATATTTAACATATAAGTAGATATATTAATATATTATATATTATTAATATATATATTACAAAGAAAATAATGTTTGAAGCCAAGAAGTATATTAAGGTTAATTATAATTATTAGTTATGAGATATTTTAATTATTATATAGAGTTTTTACTATCGAATTTATATAAATGGAATCAAGACCTGCCGCATCCGAGGCACACCTAACATCCTGTTTTCATATAGAATATTTCTGTCTTATTATAGGTCATATATCATATCAGGCTAAGTATAATTACAGTAATGATCTATATTACATAATGTATTATATCCATATATTATTTTACTTACCCATTATAATATATATTCATTTATAAATAGTATCATAATATTGGTTTTAGATATGTATATATATATTATCAATTAAAATTCTTACTAATAATGTAAATTATAATTACATATAATATATATAAGAAGATATTTTATATATACTTAGTTATACTCTAACATGAATATAATTAATTTATGTTTTATTCTATTATTATATAAAGACTATTAATAGAATACTTGCCACTATATTTTATGATTTCAACAGAATTTTATTTAATATTAAATCATAGTTGTTTATACTCACTCTCTATTAAATCTATACTCTAACAGTGTTAATTTAAATCGTTTACCATATACTCGAAGTAACCTTATTATGTATATCGCTGCTGAACTATATATCAAAGATTTATATTTTACAGAATACTCGATTATATTTTTTTCATTTATATGCTTATTATGATAAATTTGTTAATTATATATATTTATAGAATAAGAATATTATTAATATTGTTAGTATAAATAAAGTGAAGAACCGTCTGTTTCATATTCCTCACTGTTAGTTATAAGTTTATATATTAAGTATAAAGATATTAATTATATATACTGAACATAGCTTGAAAGGGGACGTAGTTTTTATTTTATTTATATTATGTAATTGCATTTTGTGACTTCTATATTCTACATTATTTTTCGCACTAAAGCCACTTCTTATTAGATAAGTAGTTATTTGGATTTGGGTTGTTTTTGAAGTCTAGATCGTAATGACTATATCCTTATTTTACTTTTGGGGAGAAACCTATAAATAGCAGTTACTAAACTCTTAGTTTGAATTCACTGTTGGATGTCGCTCTTCGATACTAACTAGAGAAATGCTAGATTTTAAGGCGATTATCTGATTAGCTCGAAGAATCTAAGCGTAAATTATAAGTTATAATCTTCTTGATATTTTAGTAATTGGTCCGAGAATAGTCTGTCAATTCTATCCATCATTCAAGACCTGCTTCACACTATCATTTTTTTATTATCCATTGTACAATGCGTCCTTATATAGCTTTTAGACGAGGATTTGGAGTACGTCGAAATTATAGTAAAGAGTTATCTTCATGATATAAGTTTGTAGCGACAGTGCTTCGCAAAACGAATGCAGGGTAATGCGCGAAAAGTACACCCTTCCTATCTGCGGATGAACGAAAAGAACTTAGTATTTAGGGCTATAAAATAATATATAAAAAAGACATATCTTTTCAGAGGAAACTTTTTATAATGAATTTTGAATACTTAATTATTACTTTATAGTGAGCATATACTAACGGGGTATAAACCTATGATACAAATTCTAAAAAATACGCTAAGTACCTGTTTAATGAATATAGAAAAGTTATGATTATACTATAAAAATATCAATATATATATATAAGGAAATCTGTGGGCTCTTGGGTAGGTAAGACAATCAAAATCACCTCTATATATTATTATATATATAGAATACATTTGATATTAATTTTTGAATGTATATATATATAGAGTTTTTATATCTATTTGTAATAATATTATATTAATATATATATTATATATATATATATTAAATATATTTATATATATATAATATATATATATACTGTATTATTATAAGAGTTATATAATAGTTTTAGTTGATGCTAGTATCTGATAATTAGAAGATGGATTTGAAAAAGGGCTAATTCGATGGTGATGCTAGGATAAGTGAGTAATATATTAGGTGGATATTGGATGGTATGTTATTATATGATGGGTTTTTGCTTTATTATAATTCATGCAATTATTTAGTTAACAATTAGAGAATCTTCAAACATTAAGAATTTTTTTTAAATATTGAAGAAATTTACATATTGTTCATATAATTAATAAAGGGTCAGTGTTTTATTGAACGTATAGAAAGTATTCTGTATCTATATAAGATGTTTTGAGTGTTTTAGAATTGTGGGTGATATGAAAAAAATGGAGTGTAAATATTGATTACAAAAAGTGAATTTTATTTCTAAAAATATTGAAAGTAAGTTAAAGAAGCAGTATTGCTATGTTGTGTGATATAAAATCTATAGGAATAAATCTTATGGAATTAATGAGGTGTTCCAGATAGTAAATATTATGAATGGTAGGGAAAATTAATATTATTAATGAATCGATGACAAATATGGTTGATATGGGAAAATTATTTTGGGACTGTGGCAAAAATATAAGTCACTATATAACAATCAGCACCATATGAGTGAATTCCTGTGGAAAATATAAAGGGAATGGGAGGAGGATTAACCTGATTCGTAAAAGAATTATCTAGTGTATTTCCTCGTTAACAGAAAGGGGCTGAGACCTAGTTTCGGATTGATATATGCTCAAAATATTTGTTTTTACAGAAATTAATTATTGAATGAAAACATTATATGCTTATGCCATACAGATATCGACTTAAATGCTATGAAATTCGCTTGAATGGATGTGGAAGAGTATAAATTAGAATATTGTGGTTAGATAGAATTTCTAAGAAAGTGGGGAAGGGTACATTTGTGAATAAACTAATGATGTCGAAGCTAACTAAATAATGGTTTGGGGGGGAGGCTGTTGCCGACGTTTTGTTTTGAGAATTATATTGCGTAGTTTTTTATTATAAATTAGATATAAATCCCAGTTAGGGGTAGAATATAAAATCTTGGTAGCATCTTGATTGTTTTAAGAGAAATTATCATTTTTTGCTAGAAATTATGGGATGGTTCCTCAAGATATTTATTCTTTGTTGTTGCGTTGTAATTTTGTTTAAAATATACGGTAGGGACGGGTTTTGAACGGTGACTTGTTTAAATATTGCGGTAGGTAGTATTTTTTTAAACATTGATAATTTAGTTTCTACAAACGTAATTGTTGAGTTAAGTGGGTTATCATTTAATTTTTTCTTGTTTTTGCTTTTTTCCTCATTTTCTGATATAGTTCCATTGTTCAATTCATACCAAATTGAAGACTGATTCCATTCTTTTGATGCTCTGTAAGAGGTCAGCAATGCAGTGACTGACTGAAAACGTTAGAGTCACTTTACTGTAAAATTAATGTTTTTAAAAAAAATAGGGACCAAAATATAAATTTCGGTTAATTTAAAATACTTTCATAATTTAAAATTTTCATATATATATATATATATATATATATATATATATATATAAACATATATATATTATAATATATATATACTATATAATATATATATATTAATATATATATATATATATGGTTTAATAATCTAGAATATAGCTTTAATATATATATATATAGTATTAATATTAATATATAAATATATATATATATATAAATATTTATTATATATATATATATATAGGCCAAACTAAAGAAGTTATACCCGCATCATATCTTAAATAACGAAGAACAAAATACAAAAAAAACTGATAAAATTTTATGGATTACTGAATTTATGAAACGGTGTAAGCAACCAAAATGAAAAAAAAAAAAAATTTTTTTTTTGCATTATAATTTTATATCTCATGTAAGGAAAAACGGTACATACCTGAAAAACTAATATCATATAAAAAATTAGCGTTTGAAATATGTATGATAAAAAAAGGAAATTTTTATTTTTTTTTTTTTACCAATAACATATTTGGAAATCAGCATATGAATTTATTTTAGGGGGCTACTCGAGCCGACGGTGGACAGAGGGGGAGGGACGAAGTTCCCCCACCGTCGTCCCCGGGAGCCGTAAGAATCCCCTAGAACTCTTTGCATCTTTGCGGTTTACCCTTGGGGTATTCTTTTAGTTAACATCAAAAAAAAAAAAAATAAAAATCCAATTTTTTTAATACAAATTTCATACGCGCTGATTCTAAATCATGTTTATTAGCCCTCTTTCTTGTACCTAACTTAGTTTTGGAGATTATAATAAAAAATTTAAAGAAAAAATTAAATTTTTTTTTTTCATCTTTCCATACAAAATTTCATACGCTGATTTCATATGTGTTATCAGTTTTCTTGTACCTATCTTACGTTGTCTTCGGAGGATCCTGATACTTGGTACTTTCTTTAGTTTTTTCACCATATATTATAACTAATATATGTAGGTATTGTATATAACTATTATACCATCTATATATATATATATATATCATGAATAATTTTGGTATATAAATAGTATAATACTATATAGTATAACTTTATATTACCATAATATATTTTTTTATACCTATATTTTTAAATGTTTATAATTTTTATACTCAAATACATATTATAACAAAATATCTCATATCTATAAATAATATATCATATATATATTATATATACGTTATATATAAATATATATAATATAGTATATATATTAATAATTAGGTTGCCTACTACTCATTTATCAAAAAATATTTAACGCAACCATATGGTTCGCTGGCGAAAGGTGAAAGAGGTCGGAAAGGTTGAAGAACGCCCAAGACAACTTGTTAGTGATCATCGCTACGGCGATCCCATGTAGCTCAGGATATAATGAGTGCCGGTTGGATCGCCCGTAAGCAATCGTTGTTGTGTTCGCGAACCGAGAGAAGCCCGAATCCGTACCAAAGGTGGCAACGGTACCTACCAAACGCGTTCTCATACGGACGTGAGAAATTATGTTTATCTTCTCGCAACTGATCATCTTGACAGTGACACGTATCAAATCATCTTCAATAAGTTTTATCAGATGTCTCATCTTCAAAGTCAAGAACTTCAACAAGAAAATAATAAACAACAAAGAGGGGCACAAACTACAAATTAGCCTGGCCTACCCCAACCACTCGTGTCCAGGTCTAGGTCACATCGTTGGTTATTAATTGATTTTTTCATAACATTTGGTCGCAGTGACGGACCAAACCGCTTGCAGCGGGGTGGTTACGTAGTTACACCGATGCTGTCCCTGTGTTGGTGTGGGGGTTTAATGGGGTTGGGGTAGTCCTTGCAACACAACTGTTTTTTAACCAAAAAAGATAAAGTTTTCGAAAAAACACAAACATAAATGGGCATTATTAGAGATCGGGCATTACCCGTCCTGCGAGTGACATTCCCCCTAGTGGTGCGTTATTTTATTGAGATATGATACAAGTATATGAAGTAAATATATACCCAAATATCATACTTAGGTCCTTATCTATCATATTATATATATTATATATATATATATATAATATTACTATATATATATTATTATTATAGTATATATATATATTATATATCTGAAGAGAGTTAATATATGTTTAAAAATATAATTTAAAATATATCATATATAAATCGGTGATGTTTACAAATAATAAGTTATATATTCAGTAATATATATATACGATAGTTTACATTTACGCCTGAGAAAAAAATCATTTTACTTCCACTTTACAGCAGAAGAATGCTTTTGTAACAAGTAAATACGAAAAGGATTGTCATGAGTACAAGATCGACTGGATACTGTATATATCTTATCTCCACGCTAGGATTCTAATGCATTGCCTTGGAAAATCTGTCGTGAGAGAGAAAGCTGAACGCATATATGTATTGTCTTTTCGGTCGAACATTTGTAAATGAATCAGTGTGGGTACAACATCGGAATGTTAGAATATAAATGGCGAGGAGAAGAAGAGAGAGGTGATATATGTATTTAGTAAGATTAAATTTGATTTGCTTGCTGTGACTGAAACAATGATAAGAGGTAGTGGTGAATAAAGACGAGTGGTGTGGGCTGAAATGTGTGTGTGCTGGAGTGGAGAGGAATGAGAGGAGGAGAGGAGGAGAGAAGGAGTTGCTATTCTGATGAGTGACTTGTGTCACAGAACTGTGGTGGATTTTGTTTGTGTAAGTACTAAAATTTTAATGATTAAATTTAAATTTCAGAAGATCAATGTATTTGGGTTTGTAAAATATGTTTCATCTGAGGTTGATGTTGAGGAGAATGTGACTTCCTGGGTTAATTTGAATTATGATTTTGGATGAGGTGAGTAGGGGCTTCAGATTGATTGTGTTGGGCGACTTAAAGGGTTGGATAGGTGATCAAAGAAGGTGACTTTGAGGTTGCGGAAAAAATGAGAATGATGGGGGCCTAAGGAAGGTGATTGATTCCTGTGAGGAGAGATGTATGTGTGTAGGTAATACATATATTCTTCGAGCACAAGAGTATTCATATGTATACTAGAGTTGGTGTAGATGGAGATAGTATCGAAGTTGAGAGTATAATTGATTTTGTATTGGTGAGAAAGAAGGAGAATGTTGAGAGCAATGTGATGGATGTATAAAAAAATATAAGAATATGTGTTATTCGCAGGTGTTACAGATACAGATCATGTTATAATTATTTACCTCTTATGTAAAATTAAATTATTTAGAGGGAAGGAATGGATAAAGAGGAAAGAGATTAGGAAGGATTGGAAAGATTTGAAGAGACAGATAAGAAATAAAAAAGAAGGGTAATAAAAAAAGTAAACGTGAGAGCACTTAGTAAATGAGATCAGATTGATAATCATCGTACAACATGACGCCATCAAAACTCTAGGTGAACATAACCATCCTGACGACAAAAATTATGAAATAAATGCTAATAGTTACAGATAAGTGAGGGAAACGGTACACACCGTAGGAGTAATATTCGAATCCTCTTCAATGGAAGAAAATATGAAAGGTTAGAATGAGAGTAAGAAGAATCTGCATAGAATAATAAATACGGATGACGATGCTTCTTTCTTGAATAATGAAATTAATCGATATACTGATAATGGAGTGTGGAGGGAAAACTTCCAAAAAATCTCCATAACGTTTTCAGTAAATGAAGAGGGTGATAAAGCTGAAATGTGTGTGGGTTTGATTGTTGTAAGAAGAAAAAGAGCTATTATAAAGGAGATGTAGCGCTAAATTACGTCTCAGGCGAGGAGGTTAAACCTAAGGTAGAAATAGAGAGAAAAACGTTATAGATAATAAGTCAACTCCGCTGGTTTAGATAGAAAATTGGTGAAATGGTTCAAAACATGGAGGCGAGAATTGTGATGACTTGAAAAAATAGAAAGTTGTAGCACACAAAAACGATTAATCGCGGAGGGTAATAGTTCCGAAGGATTGGAGGGAGCAGTAATAGTTCCTTATACTCACAGGGTAAGGAGACTAAGATATTATAGTTAGGCGAAAAATTAAGTAGAGTAATTAGCTGAATGATGCTCAGATAGGAGAAGAAGTATATTATAAAATTTAAACTTATATATATATTTCTGAGACATAAAAAAAAAAAAATCCATTCTCAAAAAATTAAAATTATAAATTATTATATCCTACTATATGTATATACAAGTATATATTATAACTAAAATTTAATACTATATATATAATATATATTATAACTATATAAAGCATATATTATTTATGATATATATTATATATATTTTATATAATTATCAATTATAAAACTCGTAATAAATGAGGATATATATAAGTATAAAATTATAAGGATATAAAGAGACAATTTTACAGAGAACATTAATTAAAATTTTCCGATTTATATTATGTGGAATGTAGAATACAAATTGAGAGATATTGAGATCATATTTCGATTAAACAATTTTTCCACAGCAAAAATCAATTAAATCAAAAAATTTAGAATGATTGCAGCTTTCCGTCTCCATAACAGCGGAGACACGTTCTTTTCATGGCAATAAGTGTGTACAACGCATTAACCCTTAAAACTGCCAACGTAGAAAGCAACTATTGTTATTTGGTTATCTTCTTCTGACAGTTTTCGAATTTTCTATTATTTTAAATTTCCTTAAAAATGGAATTTAAAATTTTACCTCACCAGATTCTTTATCATCTTTTTTTTTTTTTCCTTCACATTCTTTTCTTGGGATGCACACTTTTACACCAAGATAGAATTGGCAACATTTCATAAACATACACATAATACAATATAAAATCAAACCTATATTTTATACATGAACAACGCATACTTTCTCTGATTTCCTAACTTATGACTCCACATGGTTTTTCTCATCACTCCAAAAATATAAAATTGGCATACTTTCTTCTCTATTATTATTCTGCGTGGCATTCCGTATTTGTTCCCAAAACCTATACCAAAATACCATAACAAGAATTACTTACATAAAACCTTCTAACACCCTTATTGATATCCCAATCACGATTATTAATCAAGCTTTACAAAAAGAAGCGGGGAACTAAAGGAGTTAAATGGTTCCAACCTCCAAAAACAAAAATTCTTCTTTTCTACCTTTCCCTCATTTCCCACTACATAGCTTAGACAAGAACTCTTTCATACAAAAATATTACTCTTTTCCCTTCCAATCTTAATTTTCTTTGAAATACTTTTAGACCCCCTAAATGAATAAGAAAAACTGATATTCTTGACAGCTGTCTTCTTATCAAATTATCACCTGTACAATCTGGCGACACAAAGATATATGTAGGTGAAGCCATAGATTTTTTCAAGAAGAAAAAAACAACACTTGCCAGACTTAAAAAAAGACAGTATTAATTCAGCTCTTAAATCATACAATAGAAGATCCTTTAATCACCTTATTATCATTGACAATATGAAAACATTGGAAATGTTACTTGGTGAATACAAAGAAAATAAGTCTCATATGTAGGTGTAAAAGAGTCATGATATGAACCAATACCGGACCTGAGAATGAGGTAATAAAATTAGACATTTGGTAAAATGAAATTATATTGAGTCTTTAAAGATAATCATAAATTCTCCTGAAGCAACCGATATACCATACTCACCAAACAATAGCGTGCTTGTAAGACCAGTTTTTGTTTCTCTGGCAGTCTTCATTAATGCGTTTGTTCCTGTTGCCTAAGGAGGGTCTACCCCGGATGGAGGCACGAAAGCTTGCAATCATTCTAAATTAATAAATAATATTTAATATAAATCTATTGTGTTAAATTAATTATATCTCTGAGACTTATTTTACAAAATCCTATATATAATAGTTGTCTCCTTCTAATTTTGTGTAAACTTAACCAATAAATGGAAAATTTTAATCCAAAGGCTTTTTTTTTCCTTTCTATATAAATAAATACTATAACAAAGTACAAGGCGACGAAAGTTCCCATCAATCTTCATATCATATATATATATATATATATATATAAAATATATATATTATATTTATATATTATATATATAATATATATATATAAAAATATATTCTTATATTAACCATAATATTTATATTCAGTATTTATTTATTTACTATTATCCATGGATATATATATATATATTATATTTATATTAGATATATATATATTATATAGTATATATATAATATATATATGTAGGTACTATATATATATATATATTATATATATATATATATTATATTTATATATATATATATATATATATATATATATATATTTATTATATATATTA
>JABUQX010066244.1:45000-50478 GCA_015478945.1 Trachelipus rathkii
CTAATTTCACAATAGACAATTCCGCAGCTTTTCCAACTCATCCACCTCCTCTAGCTCACTCATGCCTAATATAATAATTTCCTCTATAGATGTTCTCTCTCTCTCTCTCTCTCTCTCTCTCTCTCTCTCTCTCTCTCTCTCTCTCTCTCTCTCTCTCTCTCTCTCTCTCTCTCTGAACTTAATGGTATTCCTCCTGTCTCTCTCAAAACTTGTGCTTCCGAGCTTCCACCCCGATTTGATAAACTATTCTATTTCTATCTTTCTACTTCGACCTTCAATTCCTGTTAGAAACGTGCGCTCATTCAGCCTGTGCCGAAAACGGGACCCCCCCCCTTCAAACCTCAAACTACCATTCTTTAGCTTTAACTTTTGTTCTTTCTAAAGTTTTCTAAAATTTCCTTAATAGGAAGATTCGGAAACATCTCAATTCTCCTAATCTTATCCCTACTGATGATCTTCTTTCTTTTCTTTCTGACTCTTGATCTACTACTCTTCAGCATTTTAAGCGAATCTTTTGTTGGTTCGCTGGAAATATCGAAAGCGTTCGATAATGTTTGGAAACAAAGATTTGATTGCGAAACTTCCCTCTTTAGGCAACTATTCATCTTTCTGTGACCTTCTCTCTGATTTCCTTTCCGGTCATTCTAAAGCAGCTGTTGTGGATGGCTACCATTCATCCTTTAAATCTACAAATAGTGGTGTTCCTCAGGGGTTTTGTCCGATCTCCTACATCTTCACTTATCCATTCCCATTCCGACGACTCCATCCTTCATTACTTCCTTTTATTCTGAAAGACGTTCCCCCCCCAGCAGCAATTAACTTCAACTAGAATGGCAGCCTTGGAGGAGCTAGTATCCTATCGTTCTTGAATTTTTAATTGGGGCATTGATAACAAGGTGGTTTTCAATGTCTCAAAAGCTCAATTCCTTCATCTTTCTACTCTACACAATCTTCCAATCTTCCACACAACTATAAAATCTTCGAAAATACACAACTCAAAACTTCGTCTGTTCTTAATATTTTTGGCGCTTCTTTTTCTCGTGATATTAATTGGAAGAATCACATTATATCTCTTTCTAAACAAGCTTCTTAAAGGTGGATGTTCTGAGGCGTCTTAAGAATTTCTTCAAGCCACTCCAGTTGCTTTCTTTTTATAGGGGTGTCGCTTGCCTCTGAATGGAGTATGTCTCTGAAGTATCTGGAGTTGTTTCACTCATACTACTCTCCTTGAAAAATTGAAGTCAAGGTTTTCGTCTTCTAAACTCTCCTATTTTCACTATTCTCTCTAATTTCTTTCTACTCCGTCGAATTGTTGTGTCACTCCTTTTATACTATCGCTATTACATATTACAATGGACACTGTTCTTTTGAGCTATCCAGTCACATACCTTCTCCTTTGAGAAGGGAGAGTGAACACGTCTTTCTACACAGTCTCATCCTTTCACTATAAAGCTCTCTGACCAAAGGCTTAACCAGTTTGCTCAATCTTACATGTATTCCACTGTTAAAGTTTGGAATACATTTCCTTTACCTATTTCCTAAGTAACCATATAAACATAGAAAATATAGAGACAGTTAGAAGCCACATGGGTCTATCAAGACTGTCCCAGTCAAGCTAAAATAGATTGGCCTAATCACCTAACATGTTCATGCAACATGCAAAACCCACATAATACCCTAGGGCTTGTCAATATCTAGCACAAAGTAAAGACTAATATTTACACCAACTAGGCTACTAACAAAATAAAAAAAATATATCTAAAGTATATGCTAACTACACCACAAAGTATTTCATGTCTCTTTTCATAGTTTTAATATGCAGTTTAACCTTAATAACTAAATAAATACCAAAAAATTTCACTTAGTCATAATGCACTGATGCACAAACTATCCATATACCTATCAAATCCTCTTTTAAATGCTACAAGTGAGTCACACTTAACAACCTCGAGCAGCAAATCAATCCAAAAATTAACAACCCTATTAGTGAATGAGTGTTTTCTTGCGTCAAGATGGCATGACTCCTTTCTAATTTTCTTACCGTGTCCCCTGGTCTCTCTTCCATGGTTTACTGTATTATATTTATTGGTCTCAGTATTACCAAGAGGTATCAATATTTTGTAGACTTATATCATGTCCTCCCTAAGAAAACGCCTTTCTACAGAAAACATTCCTAACTCATTTATTTAGCCTCTTCTTATTGCTCTTATCCCCAAAGGCAGAAATCATCCTTGATGCTCTATGTTGCACTCTCTCCAGAATATATGCCTTTTCTTAAATAAGAACTCAAACTTGTGGGCAATACTCTAGTACTTGCCTAACATAGCTATTATACAGCATACTTAGAAGAACCTCCTTACTCTGGTGAACGACATTGCGATTTATTATAATCTAGCATCTTTTAGATCTATTTCTTGCTACCTTTCAAACGCCGTGTATCGGGGCATGTCAATCTTCAAATTGACTCTGGATTGTGAAATACACAACTTAATTATAATATTCCAATTCTGATGGCATTTAGTTGGCCTCCTCCTTTTGTCCATCAGAGGAGATATAAAAACTATTGGCATCATTTATTTCAAGCACATGTTCATACAGTATAATAAGATTTAAGCTGTATTTAATATCTTATGATGTATATAAGAGTATAAAGACTAGATTATTAATAATTTCATCACTTAACTTAAACATGTTTATATAATATATTGTAGAAACATACTTATAATTATTAAAATATGAGCTTACTGTTGCCACATTGACAACTTCTATTATGTTTAAGCTTCGGGTTTTTCCCATGTTCTATTTGTATATTTCCCATATTCGATTTGTGTATTCCTATATTCGGTTTGTGTCTTTTCCAATTTTCTATTTGTTTTTCATATTCTTTTTGTGTTCTTCAAATATACTATTATTTTCTTAAAGTTAAACCTTTCCTTCTTTTTCTGTTGTGTTTTGGTGAATTATTCGCTACTTTTTATGTGGCTCCCGTTTACCAATATATTTCTGAAATTCAAATTCTTTTCTGCATATAAAAAATCTTTGTAGTATTTTTATTCAGAAGTTGACAAGATAGAAAAATGTACTATAGAGAATAAGGGTGTCAAACTCATTGTGTTTCGTGGTCCGGATTAGAGCTTACGTAAATTTCACTCGATAGAAATCGCAAATGAATTGTTATAGTTACACCCTTTTTAATTGTATATATACATAGTATAAATTTCTCTAATTTAATAGAAAAAATACATTCAGATAGGTTTTTCTAATTTTACGGTAACAGAAAAATAACTTTATTCTTTTATTAGCTCTCAATATTACTGCAGCCTCCTAAAGCTTGATTCCTATTCTTTTCCCAAATAACATTAAACTCTGGAGATAGGCTAGTGATAGCAACTTTCATTATAGCATTTAGATGAGTGTCTGTCAGTATTGAAATATATTTTGACTTGTTAATGTTCATTTGATAAAAAAAATTGCTCTCAAACATACGTGCTACCAAATATTGACATTTTTTTGCCGGCAAAAATCTTCAACTTTAGATATTTAGGTCCCAAATATTTTAAAAATGTCTTGATATCTACTTCTTAAAACTTATTCTTGAGAGCTATATCATACTTAATTTCTATAACTTCGAACTGAAGTTCTTCAGAGATGATGTGCAAGTTAGTAGAATAAGGATTTTGAAACAGCATTGAATTTTTGTTTCATGCCATCAAAATCGGTGAACCTTTTATTGAAGTCACTTTTTGAATCATAAATTATACAGCTGTATTTTTCAAAGGGGATTTCGTCATGATTGGAAAAATCTTTCAAAGTGGCAAAATGGAATTGCCTTTTCTTTAGAATTTGACTAGCCCAACGATCAAATTTCATTTCAAATCCTTTGATTGATTCTGAAAACTCATTATTAACTTGACTCTTTCGTGCAATTTTTATTCAGCTCATTCAAATGACCAGTCACGTTAACCATAAAATTCAAATCCTGAATTCATTCCATGTTATTTAGTTCAGGTATGTTTTTTCCTTTCATTTCCATGAAATTTTCACTTCATTGAGCAATGAAAAGAATCTTTTCAATATAGTGCCCCTTCTTCACCAAAAAACATTGCTATGATAAAGCAATCCATAGGAAATATCAATGTCATTCAAGAAGTCATCAAATTGTGGGTGATTTATGGCACAACTATGAATAAAATCAGCACTTTTTACTACAATATCCGTAACATGATTCATTTTAAGGGCTTTGCAACTAAGCACTTCTCGATGTATAATGCAATGCACTCCATAGAGATGATGGTCTTTATTCATGACTTTAATTTTGATTTTTATCTGAAAATTACACCTAAATCACGACCAATCATTTGAGGAGATCTATCTGTAGTAACACTCACCATTTTGATCCATTCTGTATATAATTTATATAAAGAAATAATCAAAGAATGAAAGCTAACATCACATGTTGTTCATGTTTTCATAGGAGCTAACTCCACAAACTCTTCCCTAATGCACATATTCTCATCAACTTCTCGAATGAACATGCAAAGTTGTGGTACATCAGTGATGTCAGTACTTTCATCAATAGCATTAGAAAATACCAGAAAAGAGCGATTCTTATATTTAAGTTGTGAATATAAATTTTCAGAAATATCCAGAGTTTGTTGCGCAATAGTATTTCTTGACAAGATTATATCTGAAAATTATTTAGGCTTTTCAGGACATATTATTTCAGAAGCCTTCAATATACAATTTTTAATAAATACACCTTCGGAAAGACCTTTGACAAAGGGACTGTTTCATTCGCTATGACATAGCTAGCTCTTACTGTAGCATCACTTTTCTTATTTATATTTTAAACTGATTGCCTATTTTTTAAGTCAATAATTAATTTAGAAATTAATTCTTCGCAAAGCTTTCCAGCATAACGTTGATATTTTTCTTGGTGATTAGTTTTATAATGTTTTTGAACATTATACTTTGTTTATTGCTAATCAAACACGTAGACTTGCCATTGGATTCAAAGCAAAAATATAAATCTCTCCATGATTTGTTCAGTGTTCACCATAAATCTTTCTTTGTTTTGACATATTGTGGTAATTGTTAAAGGGGAATTTATAATTTTTGCAAGAGGATGAACTTATGAAATATACCTAAGCTTCACTTAATCACTACATGTCCCAATAACAAGAAAAAACTTGCAAGAATGAACCTGAAAGCTAGTGTAGCTGGCGCTAGAGGGGTGACTCAATGCGGCTGAGTTGCCAGATAGTACGATTTTTATCTTTGTATATTGAAATTAACTGTAAATGAAAAATAGTTCCTACAGTACTGAATTTTATTATTATTTTTAATTTTTATTTTTTATAATTTAAATCAAACCATGGACCGGATGGGAACCCTTCGCGGGCAGTATGTTTGACACCCCCTGATATATATTGGGTTATATTTTTAAGCGGAAAGGAAACCATAAGAAATAGTATTAAA
>JABUQX010066245.1:0-10000 GCA_015478945.1 Trachelipus rathkii
AACAGCTTGTCTTGCCATGTTGTATATTAATTCAAATCCTTCTTGTATTTTTTGAAAGATTCCATTTTTTGGGGTAAACTGATAAAATTTATAATTTTTAAGATCTTTTTTCACTCATTCATATATCCTACCCAACATTAAAAAAAAAAAAAATTAAAAATATATTTGCTTTGCTAATTCATGTTCTTTGCAACATATTTGTTAGTCATATCTAAATTTCAAAAATATTTCTAAATTTCCTGAAACAAAAATGGACTTCCATATTGTTATGCTTCAGACAACTTGGTGTTGCAACTTTTATTTCATCATAATTGATTTTATTTAAATGAAGTTGGTTCATTACAGGATATGTTAGCATGTTGGGAAATTGTTTTAAGTTTCCACTCCAGTGCCTTCTGAATTTTGTGTATTTCTTTGACAATACCCACTAATCTTCACAAGTTTTAGTTGTTCAATAGGTCATCCATCAATCATTGAAATTCATTCACGATTATTTCAGTATCAGGATAAGCATATTTTTAATTTCTCAAAGGTACATCTGCAATTCATCTTTTGAAAATTGAACGAAACACGATGGAATTCGCTCGTTTTAAATTTTTTTTTTTTTTTTTTTTAGCACATATCTCATTTTTTGGCCAATATAATATCAAGAATTTTGGATTTTCCCTTAATTTTTTTTTCAAACATTTCTGAGTCCCTTTTAGTTGTCTTTTAAAATTAGTGATGGGACGATTATCAAACTTTGCCGATGACGATTTTTTTCGCATCGTCATCGTCATTTTGAGGATTCTCTGATCTAATATCGTGGCTTTGGATATATTAAAACTCAATAAGAACAGGGTTTCACCTGAATTTTGAATTTGATTTCCTGACCAAATCGCAATTTTCCCTGACCAGCTGTTCGTTTACTTTTGCGTATCAAATCTCTATTAATTCATTATTGCAGCCTATTTACTCAGTACATATACAATAAATTATTGAAAATTTACTTTTGAAATTGTTTCATCATCATGGATGAATTTAAAAAATTTATTTTATTGTTAGCAACAGTCTTTACCTTCCCCATAGCCGTCCAACGCACTCTTTTTTTTATTTTTTCCAAAGTAAACAGTTTTTTATACAAAAAGGAAATTAAATTAAAAGCTTACATTAATGGACTAAGGTGAATAACGTCCACTGTGATCACAAAAGTTTTAAATGGGGAGATTTGGTTAACTTTTTCTTCTCAGGCATCTGAATTTTTGATTTTATAGCGTTTTCTTCTGTCGCTTTCAGTTTAAACATCTTTCTCTGCTCTTCAAGTTTATATATCTGTATGGATAATTTTCTTTTTTCACTTTTTATTATCTTCTTCTTCTTTGGTTCTGTTTTGACTCTTTGAGATGTTTTCATATCTCCTATGGGGAGCTCTTACATTTGTCAACGTTTATTAATGATAGGAAACTTTTATGAATATCCTTCCATCGAGATCTTATAGCATTGTGGCACTGTTCTTTGAGAAAATAGACTATGTTCTTTCAGATTCTCCTCTAAAATTGCAATTTATAGAAAACCTCCTTCCACTGTCGCAATTTCATGCGAAAATATCAGTCTAATTTAATAATTTGCCACAATTCCACAAAACATTGATTCCCAGGTACTATAAGAAAAAAAAACTAATCAAGTCTCTTAGAAAGACAATCACCATCCAAAAATATCTTTTTGAATTTTAATTCAGGTAGAATGAGCTTCACTTGCAAAGTAAGAGTGGGTACTGGCTATGCTTTCTAAGAAAAATAGGGAAGCAAGCCATGGTTATCACATATTTACATTTCATCTGCCCCATTTTAAAATTGAAGCTACCGCCCTATCTGGAAACATTAATTTTAATGTTTCCCTATATCTGCACACGATTTAAAGACATTTTATCATCCCCCACCTTTAATGCCCATAGTATTTCAAATCCTGTAACATCATCTTTAATGCAAAAGATGATGAAACTGATTGATAAACTGTTTTGGTTGGTTATTAATAGACACACTCAGGGTCATTTACAATCGTTGAAGTTATGATTAGAAGTTGATGGAATGGCATAATTTTCAGTGCACACACTTCACTAATATCTGTATTATTAGAACACATAACGAAAAAGTTTTTCAATGATGTTTGGTCCTGAGTTTTGTTTAAATTCAAATGAGTTTCCCCTCTTGAATGCGAAACTTCGGCTTGCATCCCAATGTTAGATAGATTAAAAGTTCTTTTACATACTTTACAGTATGCCTTGGAAATATCAGGTCCTTTACCCACCCACCTGATAACTGTGGGTTCAGTTTAACGTCCAACCACTGGTTTGTTTAAAGTTAGTTTTTTTTGTTTGAAGTCATTTTTATATATAAATAATAAATAACCTTCAACTGCACAAAAATCCCAAATCACGTCAAACCTCAAAAAAAAACACCTCAAAAAGTAAAAATCCCTAAAAAAAAGATATAAACAGATTAAGTCATAAGTCTAAAACACATCCATACCCAATCAACTTCAATCAAAAGGATGAACTTGACTACGAACAGAATAGGAATAATAAGTAGTAAATAGTTGAACTAAAAAATAGAAAAGAAACAAGGTAGAGTTAGATTTATGATGTCATTTCCTCACCCATCCTTTTGCATTCACTTATCAAATACATCTTTTATTTACACAATTATACAGTAAGGAAAGAAAATATATCAAAAATATGCCACTTTCCATTGATCATTCTTCATATGTTTTGAAATTTAAAATTTCCCTGATTTTTTGGAATTTCCTGACTTTCAGCATATCTTTAGAAACGTTTCTACTTTCCCTGACTCAATTTTTATCTGACTTTCCTGACTTCCAGAAGTGTGAACCCTGGAAGATAATATATATATATAATATATATATATATATATATATATATAATATATATATATATTATATATATATATATATATATATATATATTATATATATATATATATATATATATATATTATAATATATATATATATATATATATATATATATATATATATATATATATATATAATATATATATATTATATATATATATATATATATATTATATATATATATATATACTTTCATTTTGGGCTTAAAGATTAAACTTCTTACATTCATTAAGAAGATTATTTTTCATACAAGACACTAAAAAAATTAGTAATAACGTGAGCTTTCGATTCAACTGGACCCTTTTTCAAACGTATTGGCTGAAGACGAAACTCCTCTAAATTAAAAGGAAGAAGAAATGTGATAAAATATTTCGCTACCTTTTATTTTAGAAATTTAATTAGTCCTTGCCATCACGTTTGGAAGAAAATCCAGTTGGATGTAAAGTATCGAATAGGATTTTTTTTTTGAAGACTTGTAAAATAATTTCCTAAAAAATTTTCTCCAATTTAATTTATAAGGCCTTCTTTAATATACCTACTTAATCTAGCGATCTTTTTGCTAAGAATAACTAACTAACTAACTAAACTAATAACTAACTCTAACTAACTAAACTACTAACTACTAACTACCCTAATAACTAACTAACTAACTAACTACTAACTACCTAACTAACTAATAACTAAACTAACTAACTAACTTAACTTAACCTAACTAACTAACTAACTAATAACTAACTAACTAACTAACAAACTTATATATATAATATATATATATATATATATATATTATATATATATATATATATTTAATATATATCTATATATATATATTTACTTATATATAGTTTTCTTTCAAATAGCTAAATATCGGCTGTTGTTGATGGGGCGAGTTTTCATTTTTCAACTCCTTTCAATTCTGCTCTTTTACTTCTAGAATTGCTCTCGTCTTAATCTTTCTGATTCTATTCTTGCTGATCTGTATAGAATTTCCGGATGGGTCGTCTCAACCTTGTGAAAATTCAATCTTAAACCGCAATTCTACAATCTCCTTCTCTAAACGCTCCTAACTTCCTATCTCTTCGACGGCTCTCTCTTCTCTCCTGTTTTTTGACAATATAAACATCCTTGGCCTAACATAAAAAAAAGTTCTGAACCACAGCATCACAACAGTTTCCTAGGGCGCCTCAAAGAAACAGAGTTCTGTTTAGACTGCGAGATTTTTTTCCTCTTCTCAGTTGCTCTAGCTATACAAGGGTCTCATCCACCGTCGTATGGAGTAATGCTCTCATGTCTGGGGGGGGGCGGGGGGGCTCTGGTTTCACCCAGTCGATTCAAAGACCAAAAGGCTTATAAACTGTTCTGTACTTCCAGGTTCATTTGACCTCTAACTTTGCGGCACGGTTAGTGCTTTATTTCTTTTCTATAGGTACCCCAGCGGCAAGTACTCGAGGGAACTTATCATTCGCGTACCACCACCTTTATGATGCCATCGTAGCACAAGGGGTGCTGTATCTGAGCACAAGTTTTGTGTTGATATTGGTAACTCCAGTCTAGTTTGCTGTGGTGCTTCCTTCTTTCCCTCCATCTGTTCTGTGGAATTCTCTTCCATCTTCTGTATTTCCTGCTCAATTTAATCTCCCTCACTTTAAAGCCTGCGTATGTGCTCATCTGAGTAATTTGTGCTAGAGGGTTAACTTTTGAGCATACTACACCCCCTTCTTGAAAAGGGCTCTGCCTGAGTGGTGGTGATAACTGTAAAATAAAAAAATGAAAATCCTTGGGTGGGAAGATATGTGGCAAATGAACTGAATTTCCTACTTACCCAATCCAAAACATCATTCAGATTATCCCAGAAAATCGCACTCTTCAACATTACCCTCAGATGGACCATATGTCGCAACCACACATACTTTTACCTATTCAAACTTAAATTTAACTTTTAGAATTCTAGCACTCACACTCACAAAATCTACCATAGCTCTCTACCACAAGTCACTCATTAAAATTGCAAATCCTTCTATCCCCCTCTCATTCCTTTCCAAACCAACACAAACACATTTCCCGCCACACCACTCAATTTAACCATTTCCTTTCATCTTTGTTTCAGTCACAGCTAGCAGCTAGCAAATCAAATTTGCCATTTCTAAATACATCCATCACCTCTCTCCTCTTCTCCTCAACATTCCATGTATCCATACGATTCATAAATTTTCACCGAAAGATAGAAGGCCGCTTATAGGCGATCACAGACTTCTCTGAGGCAGCATTAGCATTCCTGGCAAAAGATAAGTGGTAGTGGGCAGCCAACCAAACTACCACGACATGTAGGACATACAATGTCAGCAATTTTTTCTCTCCAACACAGGGATATAAGAGATAGAGATGTCTGTAAGATGTCTAGAAGAGGGGTGTGGATATAAGTATGCGTATATGATGTGGATAAAAGTTGATGTCTGGAGGATGAGTGTGGATATGAATGCAGAACAGAAAGGCGTACCACCATTCATTTAGGCACTGGAATGTTCTTACATACATCAGCAATATATATATAAACGGTATTATATATATATAATTAATATATATATTTATATATATATATATATATATATATATTTATATATTATATAATATATATATAATATATATATATATATTACTATATATATATATATATATTATATATATTATAGTATTGATATATATATATATATATTATATATATATATATATATTATAGGTATATATAATATATATATATATAATATATATTATATATATATATATATAATTATATATATATATAAAATATATATATTATATTATTATATATTATATATATTATATATATATATATATTTATTATATATATATATAATATATATATTATATATATATAATATATATTATAATTATAATTTTAATATTATCCAAATTCTTAATATTTGTTTAAATCAATTAATCAGTAAAAATTGACGATGACAATGATTGAAAAAAAAATGCTGATTTTGATGATGACGATTAATCGTCCCATCATTTATATATATATATATTATATATAATATTATATATATATATATATATATATATATATATATATATATATATATATATATATATATAATAATATATATATATATATCGAAAAAATTTGAAAAAAACTGTCATATGATGAAAACATATATGCATTAAACTGTCATTACTCTCATATATCTAATATATATATATAATATAGTATATTATATATATAATTATTATATAATATATATATATATATATATATTATATATATTTATATATATATATATATATATATATATAGTAATCCCTTTGCTCATCGTGCTTCCTTGTGGCTCCGTGCCATTGTATTCACAAAATAGATATTTTTCCTTTGCAACTATTTTTATAAGTTAATTTATGTATTAACTATTATTTAATATATATAGATTTATCAAATATATTTATTTATATATATATATATAAATAATTATCTTTATATATTATATATATATATTATATATATATATATTAACAGCATGGAAGTTTTCACACTTATAGAGGCCTAAAATATTACCACCAACATAAATATACATACTAAGTACTACATGTACATATGTATGTACATGCAAGTTCTCATGTGGTTTGAATTTTCTTCTGATACCCACGTAAACTGCAAGGAACAATAGACTACTATATATAAATATTATTATATATTATATATTATATATAATATATATATAATATAAAGATTATATATATATATATATATATATATATATATATATATATATATATATATATATATAATATAAGCATAAGACACTATAAACGATAAAAAATAAAGAAAAAAAAAAAAAAAAAAGAAAAAGTTGGGGGGGGGGGGGGGGGGGGGGGGGTTTACAGACATGTATAAAGACTTAAAATGCATATAAATAGTACCGTATATATTTTCCTCTCCACGCTACTCTCACGGATTTTCATATACCGCCGGGGATCTGAACGCATCCCCAGTGGTAGGAGGGGTTTTACTGTAAATAATATAATTGAAAAAAACTTGTCATATGATAAAACATTTATGCATTAAACTGTCATTACCCATATATATATATATATATATATATATATATTAGATTATATATTATATATCTCTATATATATATATATTATATATATATATATATATATATATATATATATAGTATATATATATATATATTATATATATATATTAATATATATATATATTTTTCTAATAAATATATATATAGTATATATTATAATATATTATATATATTTTTAAAGTCTGAAATCCCACTGTCATCCTAGAGTTTTGAGAGATTGCTGGAAGAGCTCGAATATAGAGAATAAATGATATAAATTGATTTGCCGCTTATAGTCTCCTTACCATGAAGATGTGGTTGCAAAACTAGAATTTTTTTTTCAAGTATTTGCATCAAGTAATAACTAGCAGTCAAATCTTTGAATATTTTTGGTTCTTACACTATAATTGTTGCAGAAGGTCTTTTCAAACATTCCAATTTCTTGTCTAGAATCAGATAAGTGATATCCACCTGTATTAAACATCTTGAATTGGCATAAGTGGGCTTGCAGAATGGTGGATCCAAGTTCTTTGTATTTCTTCTAAGTTCATTACGCATTCAAGCTGGATGATTGAAATGTTACATTTCTTTATTAATTGCACTGTTCTTTGAGAAAATATAGACATCTTTAATAAATTGAATTTTATGAATAAAACAAGAGAAACTTGTGTATGCCTGCTAAAATCAGTTCCAAGGTTTCATGTTATATGCTCCTTCTCGAAGGATCAAATGGATTTCGTTAGGAGGAATTTCAAAATTATTCATTATACTTTCAAAACTCAGCAATTTTAATTCCAGAATGAGAACCTGGGAAAGACTTGCAATGGAGCACATACTCTATTTTTTTCAAACTCACTGGTAAGCCAGTGAGCAGTAAAAAGAAATGACTCCTTTGATATTTAGATGTCTATTACTCTGTAGTAATGACATCTGCATCAAGCCTTAGAAACTCTCGAAAAACTGATTTGTTGCTGATTCATTTACTACTGTATGAAGTTGGGTAACATTTCTACAAAATATTTTCTACTAGAAATAAGATATTTTTGGTTGAAGATGGGCAATAAGTTCTATGAATCCCTGCTCTTACGTGATTGTGAATGGCTGATTACTCATCACTCATTGAGATAAAAAGTTCATTATTTTTCTGATGAATTGCCTGTGATTTGGGGTCATTGATATGCCAATCTCTTTTGGGGACAAAACTTTCCTCAAAAAACTCACTTGTTTCACGGTTGGATTCTTTGCCTCTTTTGGAGTTTCCGTCTGTTCTGAAAATACAAGGATCTTCTTTACTGATCAAAACTTTTCTTTGTGGTAAATGCAACACATTCTGGTTCCCTCTACCTCACTACTCCTTTCTGTCATTTTGCAATTTTAAAATGTCAATAATACTCCACCTCTTGCATCAGTGATAGTAATACTGCTGTCTTAACTTCTGATAAAACCAAAAGTGTTTACTTAAACTTTTGCCTCTAATTCCACTCTGGACAATTCTGGAGCTATTCCTCCTCTCTATTTCCTTCAACTCATTAAAATGATATTTCTGCTCTCTCTGAACCTAACATTAAGAAGGCTGAATATCCCTGAGAATATGGTCGCCTACTATGGTACTACGTGCTTCTGAGCTAGTACCTATCTTTGAGAAACTTTATCTCTGAAAACTATCAACTTCAACCTTTCCCTCCTGCTATTTTGCATTAATTATGTACCTGTTGATTTGTCTCCTATCCACTTTTAATTACTCCTTCAATTTGAAATCACTTACTCAGCCTCAAATAGGTGATGCTAACAGTTACAGACCTCTTTTATCTTTCTTGTGTCTCTGGTTGTGTTAAAGAAAAACGTTCGCTTTTAATGCCTTTATCAATAACTCAATTTCTTCATCTATATACCGTACTTGACAATGTTCAACCAACAATATCTTTGAAAACACACAACTCTAATCTCATTCTGTTCTTAACATTCTTTGTGGGAGAAGAATTGATAAAATGAGGAATAAGAGTGTTAGGGAGCTGTGTGGTGTGAAGAAAGGCATGAATGAGAGAATAAATGAGTATATTAATATGGTTTTGTAATATGAAAAAGATGGATGATGGATGATACTCAGTAGGTTAAGCAGATGTATAGAGGATTGTGTTGGGAATCGACTGGCTGGGAGACCTAATAAATATTGGATTGACTCAATAAAGGGGGATTAAGTCAGTAAACCAACCTCCTGCAGCAAACCATTTCAAAACTTAACCATATTACTGAATGACTGTTTTCTCACATCAATTTAGCATGCCTTCTCCTAATTTTTCATGCCTTTTATGATAAATTTAATCAATCAGTGTTTGTATAAAGATCTTTAATACCGTAAATAAAAGATATTCAATTTCTCAACCATTCACTGGCCGGGTGAATACGGGGTGAATACAGGGGGAGGAGGAGTGTATGGAATTTTAATGACGCTATTCTCAAGCATTCAATATATAAACAAAAAATATATATAATTTTATAAACCACAAAATTAGTAAGATAGAAATTTACCATTATATAATTTATATGCAAGATTTTCTTTGGTGCAGGGTAGTATAGTTTTACTGTCGGGGCTCTCTCTCTCTCTCCAAATTCTGCATATTAAATTTTATAACAAAGATAACCATATAGAAGGAGTTACTCAAGAGAAATATATATAAAAAAAAATAATAATAATAATTCAAACTTAATAAAATTTATTTAATTGAAGCTTTTCAAATATATTTATTGTGTATTACTGAAATTTTCAACATTTCTTTCAATTTACAAAAAGAAATTTAGTTTGACATGATTATAATGATTTTTAATTATGCAAAATTTCTGAGTCATGCATACCATATTTATTCATTTAGTATTTGTAAATAAAAGTGGCCAAAATTTGATCAGCTCTGGTGTAAGCTAATAAAAAAAACTAACTAAATGCAGCTCTGGGAAGATCATTAATTTCTTAGTGGGGATACAATTCAGCATTATAAA
>JABUQX010066245.1:15000-40974 GCA_015478945.1 Trachelipus rathkii
CAGCGGCAAGTGCTCGAGGGAACTTATTATTTGCGTACCACCACCTTTACGACTCCCTCGTAGCACAAGGAGTGCTGTATCTGTGTTGATATTGGTAATTCCAGGCTAGTTCGCTGTGGTGCTTCCTTCTTTCCCGCCACCTCTGTTCTGTGGAATTCTCTTCCATCTTCTGCATGTCCTGCTGTATTTAATCTCCCTCACTTTAAAGCCTGCGTCTGTGCTCATCTGCGTAATTTGCGCTAGAGGGTGAACTTTTGAGCGTACTACACCCCCTCCTTGAATAGGGCTCTGACTGTGAGTGGTGGTGACAACTGTAAAAAAAAAAATCCTTAGGTGGGCAGATATGTGGCAAATGAACTAAATCCCCTACTCACCCCATCCAAAACATCATTCAGATTATCCCAGAAAATCGCACTCTTCAACATTACCCTCAGATGGACCATATGTCGCAACCACACATACTTTTACCTATTCAAACTTAAATTTAACTTTTAGAATTCTAGCACTCACACACACAAAATCTACCATAGCTCTCTACCACAAGTCACTCATCAGAATTGCAAATCTTTCTATTCCTCTCTCATTCCTTTCCACACCAACACAAACACATTTCACACCACACCACTCATTTTCACTGTTTCCTTCCATCTTTGTTTCAGTCACAGCTAGCAAATCAAATTTGCCCTTTCTAAATACATCCATCACCTCTCTCCTCTTCTCAACATTTATGATTCTGACATTCCATGTATCCATACGATTCATACATTTTCGCCGAAAGATAGAACGCCGCTTACGGCGATCACGACCTTCTCTGAGCCATGCATTAGCATTCCTGGCAAAAGATAAGTGGTAGTGGGCAGCCAACCCAACTACCACCATCACTTAGTTGCCTTCCACGACACGCAGGACATACGATGTCGGCAATTTTTTCTCCCCCACACATAGGGATATAAGGGATAGTAAGATGTTGTCTAGAAGAGGGGTGTGGATATAAGTATGTGTATATAATATGTGGATAAAAGATGGTGTCTCTAAAAGATGTTGTGTGGGTGGATATAGATATTTGACTAGAAGAAAAAGAGAAGAGGCGAACCATTAGACACTGGAATGTCATACATACCATAAAAAAAATAAATATATATATATATATATATATATATATATATATATATATATATATATATATATATATATATATATATATATATATATATATATATATATATATATATATATATATATATATATTATATATATATATATATATATATATATATATATATACTCTTTCTTAATATATATACTGTATATATTATTTGAGTTTTAATATTATCCAAAATTCTTAATATTTGTTCAATTAATCGGTGAGGATGCGGATGCGGATGCGGATGCGGATGTCAATTTAGGTGCGGATGTTCCGCAAATGCGGATGCGGATGCGGATGTCATGTCCATCACTAATATATATATATATATATATATATATATATATATATATATATATATATATATAATAACCTCTGATTTGTATTTCCAAATGCTATGCTGCTCTTCTTATAACTAACTACTATATATGTATATATATATATATATATATATATTATATATATATATATATATATATATATTTTTTTTCTGTTAATCGTTGATGGGATGAGCAGGTTCATTCTTTCAGCTAAATTTTTCTTTCCTCATTCATTCCTTCTAAAACTAAATCTTTCTTTCCTCATAATCCATGGTTCGATCAGTGCTTATTCTCTGGCCATTCAGGCTAGAGACAGTGCCTATCGGGTGTGAAATTCTCGTTCTCCTATCACTCTCGCTAATTTTCATTCAGCTAGAAATCGTTGCAGGGATACTCTTCGACGAGCAAGAGTGCGCTAACCTCCTTGGTTCTCCTACTGACAAATCTTTCATCTCTAGCAACTTCTGTAAATCTGCCTTTCCTCCTCTTATTCGATCTGATTATTGTGTTGCTAATTCTCCAACTGAAAAGGCTAATCTCTTCGGCCCCTCGCTCGACTTATATTCTCTATGTCTCAATACTAGCACTTTCCCTCCCTCAGTGTTGGAAGCTCTCACATGTCCAACCTATTCCGAAAAAGGAAGCCGCTCTGATCCTTCTAACTATCGCCCTGTAGCTCTCACTTGTATTTTATCTAAGATCTTTGAAACCCTTCTCAACTCACTTCTTAGATCATCTGGAAACTCACTCCGATCGCCAGTACGGCTCTCATTGCACGAAGTCTACTTGCGATATACATTTCTATCTAACCGATTTATGGTTTTTCATTCTTAGGAACTACGGGGAGACTTGGGTGGTGGCGCTTGACATATCCAAAGCATTTGACCGAGTATGGCACGCGTCACTGCTCTCCAAGCTCCCCTCCTTTGGGTTTCCTCCTTCTCTTTGCTTACTTATGTCTAGCTTTCTTTCAAATCGCTCAATATCGGCTGTTGTTGATGGGGTGACTTCTTCTTTTCTGTCAATAGTGGTGTTCCTCAGGGTTCTGTCTTATCTCCTACTTTACTCCTACTTTTCATTAATGATCTTATCACCTGCACCTCTAACTCTATCCACTCGTATTCCGATGACTCGACCCTTCATTCTTTAACTCATATCAATTCTACTCCCACTTTTACTTCTGGAATTGCCTCTCGTCTTAATCTTTCCGATTTTATTCTCGCTGATGGATAGAAATAACTTTGTGAAATTCAATTCTTTAAAAACCCAACTTTTACAAATCTCCCTCTCTAAGACACCTTCTAACTTTCCTATCTCTTTCGACGGTTCTCTCGTCTCTCCTGTTGACAATATAAACATCCTTGGCCTTAACATGAACAAAAAAATGTCTTGGAAACCTCACATCACAACGGTTGCTAGGGCGGCCTCAAAGAACTGGAAGTTCTGTTTAGACTGAGACTTTCCTCCTTTTCTCAGTTGCTCCGCTATACAAAGGTCTCATCCGCCCATGTATGGAGTACTGCTCTCATATCTGGGGGGGTCTCTGGTTTCACCCGGCTTTTGGACAGGGTCGAGTCAACGGAAAAAGGCTTATAAACTGTTCTGCACTTTCCAGTTCATTTGACCCTCTATCTTTGCGAGGCGATGTTGGTGCTTTATCTCTATCCTATAGGTACCGCAGCGGCAAGTGCTCGAGGGAACTTATCACTCGCGTACCACCACCTTTACGACGCCTTCGTAGCACAATAGGTGCTGTATCTGCGCACGAATAGTATTGTGTTGACATTGGTAACTCCAGGCTAGTTTGCTATGGTGCTTCCTTCTTTCCCACCACCTCTGTTTTGTGGAATTCTCTTCCATCTTCTGTATTTCCTACTAAATTTAATCTCCCTCACTTTAAAGCCTGCGTCTGTGCTCATATGCGTAATTTGCGCTGGAGGGTGAACTTTTGAGAGTACTACACCCCCCTCCTTGAATAGGGCTCCTGTGAGTGGTGGTGACAACTAAAAAAATCCTTGAATGGGCAGATATGTGGCAAATGAACTGAATCTCCTATTCCCCCATCAAAACATCATTCAGATTATCCCAGAAAAATCGTACTCTTTTCAACATTACCCTCCAGCTGGATCATATGTCGCAACCACACAAATTTTGACCTTTTCAAACTTAAATTTAACCTTTAGACTTCTAGTACTCACACACACAAAATCTACCATAGCTCTCTATCACAACTCACTCATCAGAATTGCAAATCCTTCTATCCCCCTCTCATTCCTTTCCACAGCAACACAAACACATTTCACACCACACCACTCATTTTCACCGTTTCCTTTCATCTTTGTTTCAGTCACAGCGAGCAAATCAAATTTGCCCTTTCTAAATACAACCATCACCTCTCTCCTCATCATTTATTCCTCTGACATTTCATATACAGATACGATTCATACATTTTCGCCGAAGGATAGAAGGACGCTTACTGCGATCACGACCTTCTCCGAGGCATGCATTAGCATTCCTGGCAAAAGATAAGTGGTAGTAGGCAGCCAACCTAACTACCACCGTCCCTTAGTCGCCTTCTACGACACGCAGGACATACGATGTGGGCAATTTTTCTCCCTACACGTATGGATATAAGGGATAGGGATGTCTGTAAGATGTTGTCTAGAAGAGGGGTGTGGATATAAGTATGTGTATATGATATGTTGTCTGGAGCAGTGTTTCTCAACCTTTTCAGCCTCGCGACCCCCCAAAAGCCAAAACGCATAAAGTTAGTAACCTCGCGACCCACTAATTACCCCATATATATATATATATATATATATATATATATATATATATATATATATATATATATATATATATATATATATATATATATATATATATATATATATATATATATATATATATTTCTTTAAAAAAGATGCTTTTGGATGCATTAAGTATATTATTTTTATTTCATTAAGCATTAACTTTTTATAAATAACCACTGTGTAACATTTGATTATAAATATTTTATTTTTGTGACCCACCGCATACCCGCTGGCCCCCTTGGAATATTATTCAAAATTCTTAATATTTGTTCAATTAATCGGCAAAAATTGACGATGACGATTGAGAAAAAATATGCCAATTTTGCCGATGACGATTAATCGTCCCATCACTAATATATATATATATATATATATATATATATATATATATATATATATATATATATATATATATATATATATATATATATATATATATATATATATATATATATATATATATATATATATATATATATATATATGGTCAGCATCCCGAAAAGGCCAGGCATGTAACTAAAAAACTATAACAGCTAAACGAAAATAAATATTTTATTAATCAGGAGACATTTTTACCCCTGAAATTAAAAAAAAAAAAAATAACGCTTTTTAAAAAATTAAAATTGTTAAAATTGTTGGAAAAATTACAGTTTTTGAAAATAGGAAGAAGCTGTAGTAGTCGGAGGGAGCGCGCAAAGTTGCCAAATGTTGAATTTTTTTCTTTTTTCACTAAAGAATATCCCACGGGTAAACAAGAACGATAGAGAGAGTCGGGGTTTCTCGGCCTACCGGGGGACGACGGGGGGGACTTCGTCCCCCCCTTGTCCCTCCGTCGGCTCGAACCCCCTAAAAAGGATATAAAAAGAAAAAATAATATTTTCTCCAAAGCGTAAAAAAAATTGGTATTTGGCAACTTTTGCTCTCGAGACTAATGCAGGTTTCAAGGTCAATCAGAACGTACAATATTTCAGGTCTAAGATTTTATTAATTTTTAAGGTGTTATTAATAAATATTAGAATAAAATAATTTTTTTTTTAAGTTTCATCGATGAAATTACTTGCTGAAATCAAAAATGTTATTTATTTTCCTGTAGATGTTATAGTTTTCTAGTTACATGCCTGGCCTCTTCGGGATGCTGGCCTATATATATATATATATATATATATATATATATATATATATATATATATATATATATCTATATAACATATATATATATATATATATATATATATATATATATATATATATATATATATATATATATATATAGGTAATACTGTAGACAGCGACCCACACATTTTGAGACCGAAAATTTTCTAAGTTCAAAAAAATTTCTAAGTTCAGAAAAGTTAAGTTAAGTTAGGTTTTTTAATAAAATTGTTTAGTGGCAAGCTTCTGGCATAATTCCAGAAGCTTGCCACTAAAGAATATTCAAAAACTTAAGTTAACAAACTTTACGAACTTAAACCCACAACAAAAGAAAGATCGTAGGCTCTACAGTGGATCTGCCTACAGTATTACCATATATATACCTACTAATATATATATATATATATATATATATATATATATATATATATATATATATATATATATATATAATAATAATAATAATATATATATATATATATATATATATATATATATATATATATATATATATATATATATATATATATATATATATATATATATAGTGCTGTTACACAAAAAAAACCCAAGCCCATTTGTTACATAAAAACAACCCATTGCTGTATCTCGGTAAATATGAGGTCTAGAGCGAAAAAATTTGGTGCACGTATTAATCGCATCTAGTACGAGTGAAAAAAATTGTTATAATGGTTCGAAGTCAATTTTTTGAATTTTGGGAATTTTTTTTCATTTTTGAAAAATTTCACAAATTTTCAGCATTTCTGAAACGACTTTTTGAGACTTTTCAAGCATTCACTGCATTAAGAAATTTATAAATTAGCATAATATTTGATTCATTCCTGTTGGTCCCATCCTTGATCTCATTCCACACCAAATTTCATGAAATTTTATGCAGCCCCTCCCCCCCCCCAGACCCTTGAGTTGAGCTCTAAAAAAACCCACTTGTAACGAAAAAAAAAACCAATTCCAAATTAATTGAAAATGTGCATGTATATGCGCTATAACTCCTATCAACATGCTGTATGGTTGTTTTTTTCATTCTGTCAGTGTGGGGTCCGAAAACCCCCCAGAAAAAATGTAACATAAAAAAAACCCACTTTGTACAAAAAAAAAAACCATGTGTTTTTACAAAAGTTAAAAAAAAATTTTTTTTTTAATAAAAGTTGTAGCAGATTAACAGGTGCAGTGAACTGCAAAAAAAAAAAAATTTTAAATATATAAATAACCTAATTTTTTGATTTTTCTTCAAAAAAAAAAATTTTAAATTTTTAATTTTGATTTATAAGGTCTGTGTACGAAAAATAAAAAAATAATTGTAAAATTTGATCACCTACTCTTTGATAGTACAGGTTTTAAGCTATGTATACATATAAAATGCATATTGATAGCACATTTCATTAAAAAGTTATTTAACATTTATGAACCCGGGGCAATTTCAGATTTCCATTCCATTCCCCACCCCCCTCACCCTTGACTGGGGTGGCCAATTGACTCAGTAACCACGGGAATCAACTCGGAGGCATCGGAAACCCATATAAACATACCCGACAACAACAAAAACTAAAAAGTAGCTAAAAATTGCTAAGGGTGCCAGATTTTTAAAAAATCAGCTAAATCTGGCAATACAGCTAATTTATCATTCTTACACGTTAGGGAAGCTCATTTCAGCTAGTGTCAACCAAATATTGATAAAATTTATATATTTTTTTGAGGTTTTCTGAAATTGGCCCCCAAAATTTTTTTTTTCCTTTCTTTTAGAAATTTTTTAAAAATAGTTATTATTTTTATTTTTTTAATTTCTTTACATTAAATGATTGCCAAATGCCCATATTTTATTATATCTAGAACTAATTTCTGTAAGTGTTATAGTTTTTAAGTTACAGTTACTTAAAAACAAAAAAAAGGCCGATTTTTTTTCTGAAATTGCCTTGGTTGACGGTATCTTAATTTCTTATTTTTTTTTTTTTTACTATTTTTAATAATATTTTTCATTTTATATGCTTAAAAATGATTTAACTGACATATGATGCCATATTGTCGCTCTAGGAAGGGTTTTTAGAAGTGGGTTTTTTTTTTGTTACATTGGGTTTTTTTTGTAAATGTTGGGTTTTTTTTTTTTTGGATCTAAATAATTATAAAAGTATTAAAGCAAAACAAATAATTTTTCCTGGGATATATAGCCTAGGCCTAGCCATTATAAGAAATTATTATAAAAGTCTAATATGTAAAATAGTTTAATAGTTATAGGCAAAAAACTGAAAAATGTTTTTTTTATGTAACAGCACTATATATATATATATATATATATATATATATATATATATATATATATATATATATATATATATATATATATATATATATATATATATATATATATATATATATATATATATATATATATATATATATATATATATATAGTTTAAATCTTTTAATTTGAGAATTAGAGATGATCTTAATTACTTGTTTTTGTTTTTTAATATGATTGCATGCATTCAAACACATTCTGTATAATTCCAACGAAATGCCAACTCTCCTAGAAGGCAATATTATAAAATCGATTATCTTTTCTAAAATATCGATGTTGATACATTACCCTCAAACGGACTATTACATATTTATGTATATATATATATATATGCCTTTATATATATATATATATATATATATATATATATATATATATATATATATATATATATATATATATATATATATATATATATATATATTGCGTTTTGTCTCTACAAGATTATTTATTTATTTTACTTTATTTTTTTTATATTTTATTTATTACAAAATTCGTTTGCGAAATTAAACGTAATTTGGCAGAACAATGGAATGGTTGATAATCGTTCAAAATTATCGATTATCGGAAAAATATTAATGCAATCGATATATAAAAAATCAGAACAAAGCATCAATAGCGATATCCCTAAAAAACGAGAAAATTAGCCATTTAAAATTTTCGGAACATTTTATTTTCCTTTAAAATATATGCGTAAAATACACGAAAATCCGTAAAAAAAAAAAAACAATTTTAAAACCATTTTGTAAATAAAAATGTGTAAATTTTGATATAGTATGTACGTGAACTCAAGTCAGTAATACTCCACAATTACCAACTATTACCATATCATTTATTCCCTTGCTATGAATAAAGTTATCAATAGATTTGTTTTTGTTTTTTTTTTTGCACCACACAAATGGCCAAGTTATAAATTAATGGCCAAAGACCATACTAAACCTAATTACAATATACAAATACTAAGCTTGCAGTTTTAATTCTATTATAATAGCCTATAGCCTTTGGTTTGCTGTGTCCAACTATAAAAACTATTATATACTTTCACATATATATCTTCTATTTTGCTCATTTTAGTATTTTATTTTAGGATATAGTATTTTATTTTAGGATTTAAAAACTATTAGGTATATAAAGTATCTTTTATTTAGTTTTAGCGGAATTTATATTTTGTCTACATGTGGTATCCATTTTCACTAAATTTCACTAAAAAATCACATTGTCTTGCGACAATTGTGGAATCACTTCTAATTCAAAAGCGGTACTATTTAGTCGTGTTTGTGTAATCAAAGTTAAAATTCAAAATGTAAAAGGGTATAGAGGTAAATTTCTTCATTTCTTTTCAAATATTTTCACTATCAACCTATCTCTATTCTCTTTACCTTCTCACCAATCAAATTTACCCTAACTAAGATTTTAAGTGATAGATTACTAAAACCAAAAGGCAGAGTTATCTATGGACTATATATCAAAATCTTATTCAAAGAGCAAAAAAATCTTTGAAAACAACAAATTCAGGTAAGGCTAATTTAGATTCACAATTGTACTTATATATCACCTTTTAAAACCTTATATCTTTCAAAGATTTTTTTTTGTAATTAATTTAATCTGCTTTAGATTAAATTTTCGTCAATTGTGTAATCTATATTGGTCTTAACGAACGGATTTGTTGCAAGTTCTTGATAGCTCGTGCTAGCAATATTGCAAATTAAAATCAACCTAGCTCCGAAGCTTATAGCAGTTTTCGATATTTTGTGTAGGCTATTATTAGGTCAAAATCATTTTTAAATTAAGGTTTATTTGAACATATGAAAATATTAGATACGGTAGAAGCCACGTGGGCCTATCGAGACTAGCCTATGGGTGTTTTTGTCCTAAGTTTAGTTAGTCTTAGGGTATTTAATTCAAAATTTGGTATGAGAGTTAGATAAGCAATGCATCATTGCCTAACCCTTCCATTACAGTGATTTCCTCAAAAATTCAAGCTCAAACTTAGGCCTAGGTCTAGGCCTAGGTCATTTTCAACCTCAAAATTTGTTTTTTTTGTGTGTGTGTGGTCTTCTAAACCCTTTCAAATTTCAAATCAAATAATTTGTCCTGGTGGTAGGCCATATCTCATTTTTCCTCAAAAAATTCAATTTCAAAGTTAGGCATTATAGGCCTAGATCACTTTCAACTTCAAATTTTGCTTTTATTTTTGGTCTAATAGACCTTTTCAAAATTCAATTCAAATAATTTGGCCTGGTGATAGGCTATCTTTCATTATTTCATCTTTCTTCAAGGTTTCATTTGTCCTTGGGTCATTCTAGCCAAATTTCAGCAAAAATGTCTGACCCAGAGATACAAGCCCTTCATGATAGAGTTAATAAAAAATCAAAGCCTATAGTTCAAGCCATTTCATCCCTCAAGGCACAAGTAGGTATTTATCTTAGTCAGATAGAGAATAGGCCTACAGATAATAATAAAGATAAAGATGCAGTTTATGTAAAGGATCTCATAGAGGAAGTAGAGTCCTTGTTAAAAGATATTAAACAAAAGGATACAAATATAATAAAAATATATAATGATAATGAGGTTGACTCCCTCATTCCTGAGTTTCATAATAAGGAGTTGTGTAGTCAGATTCAGTACCAATGCTCGATTAAATCAAAATTAAGTGAATTAAAATTTAAAGGGGATCAAAATTCAACCCCTCCAAAAAATACTTGCTCTCATTTCAGTGAATCTGTTCTTAGGGCTATAGATTGTGGTTTCTTTGAGGGCAATGAAACTGATAAGTTTGCTTATAAAACCTTCATTTCAAAATTTAAGAGCTCCTTAGATTTACAAAAAAATTTAAGTGAATCCATTAAACTTCATTGCTTAAAAAATAAATTAAGGGGTTATGCATACTCTTTGATTCAGAATCTTTCTATTAGTGATAATAATTATAATAAAGCTCTTGAACTTCTAGATAAAGAGTTTTTAGACGAAAAATTTATCATTGATGAAATCATTAAAAAAATCATATCTTTAAAACCAGTATTTGACCCAACATATAATGCGACTAGGGTTTACTTAAATGATATCAGAACATTAATATATGAACTTGAGAGTTATAACCTCAAATATCTTGAGGAGGCTACTGGATTAGTAGTACTTAGCCACATAGTTTTATCAAAATTACCTAATGTGGTAGTCAAAGAAATTACTCGCAAGTTGAATACCAATTACCCTGATTTAAACCAAATATTTGATAGCTATAATGAAGTTATCAAAAATATTGTTAAAACGTCAAATCATAATAAAGGTCAAAATTTCAATCAAGTCCCTTCCCATAATACTTATTCAAAATTTAAAAATATAAATACTTCGGATAAAACTAATTTTAAATTTAAAAATAATGAAAATCAAAGGACGAATGAGTCCTTAAAATCTAATAGGCCTGATTCCAATTCTGCTTTGCAAAATTTCAAAATTCATACTAATGAAGTTAGTGGAAATGAAGCTTCTCATAGTATTGATTCTTCCACTTCTAAAATCAAAGGTTATTCAAAATCATGTAAGTTTTGTTCATCCCAAGGTCATGTGATGACCAATTGCAATGTTTATCAAACCTATGATTTAAGAATTAAAAGATGTAATGAAATGAGTCTGTGCAACAAATGTTCGAGTACTAAACATACCGCAGATCAGTGTCCTGGACTTGAGGAGCAACTTTCTTTTAGTTGCCAAGTTTGTAATAAAAGAAGTCATATTACAGCTCTTTGTAAGCAAAGGAAAAGTTCCACCCTCACAAATGTATGTCTTAGTTTTAGTCAAAGCACCAACAATTTATATTTGTTGCCATCAATTACTATAAGGATTGGTAGGGGTAAAGTTTCGGCTTCAGTTCGATGCCTAGTCGACTGTGGCTCACAGAGGTCCTACCTTTCTAAAAGAGTGCTGGACAAACTCAATATATCTGTAGAGAATCATCAAAGCACTCAATACGATATAAAAACCTATTTAGGTATTACCACCCGCAGTTTGAAAGAGACTGTTCTTGATGTATATATGGACCAGTCTTGTTTCACCCTTCCTCTTTTGGTTGATGAGGATCTTAAATTAAGTTACGAGATTAAGTTCGTAGATCAGGCTCTAATTAATTTGAGAAATAAATCTTACAAATTAGCTGATTCTGGCTATAAAGAGTCTAATAACTCATTTTTCGACTTGGATGCCTTAATTGGCATTGATTTAATAGAGTATTTCCCTCAACTAGAATTGATTAAATGTATGAGTGGATCTGCTTTTAAGTTAAGAGATGGTTCTATTATTCCATTTGGAAATATTACTAATTTTATATACAATAATCAAATAAGAGTTTCAAATCCACCATCAGTTGTTCAAAATCAAAATCACATTCATGTTCAAAATCAAAATCAATTGCAGGTTAACCATACTTTGGTTAATGCAGTCTTAAACCCTGTACATTCTTATTTTAATCCTTTAAGCCATATCCTAAGTAATTCAGAGGTAGAGCAAGGATTAGAAAACATGTTCAAATTAGAGTCCTTAGGTATAGAAAGTATGCATAATAATAAATCTGAAGATGATTTGAAACAGATTGAAAAATTCAAAGGTAGTATAGAGTTCAAAGACGGAAAATATCATATAGATCTTCCATGGATTGAAGATAAACTTCCCTTGTTGCCATCAAACTATAACATTGCTCTTGCAGTGCTTAATAGAGTTTATGAAAATTTAGAAAGAAAAGATTTAGTTAAAGCCTATGATGATGTCTTTCAGCAACAATTAGCTGATGGTATTATTGAAGAGTTCAGTGTATCTCCCTCTGAGTATAAAAATTATATTTGGGTTCCTCACAGACCTGTTATCAAAACTGATGAACAAGTATCAACAAAGGTCAGGCCTGTGTTTAACTGTTCTCTTAAAACTAATTCTTTACCATCTCTAAATGAGGCAGCCTATACTGGACCAGATCTTATGTCCTCCTTGTTGGGTCATTTATTCCGGTTCAGATCAAATCAGTTTGTCATGTTAGCGGACATTAAACAAGCCTTCCTTCAGATTAAGTTAAAATCTATCGAAGACCGCAATCGCTTTTGCTTTTTTTGGAAAAGTAATGGTCAATTAAAGGCTTATCGATACTCAACCATTGTTTTTGGTTTCACATCCTCACCTTTCATCCTCAATTATATTATTAAGCATCATGCTCAGTCTTATGAGGATGATGCATGTACTCAGATTCTATTAAATAATTTTTTTGTTGATAATTTAATTATTAGTGGCAATGATCTACAACATTTAAAAGAACTTTATTATGAATGCAACAAAAGAATGGAAGATGGTGGTTTCCATCTTAGAAGTTGGGACTCTAATAATGATCAATTAAGAACTGTTATGGAAGAAGAGAGGGTAGAATAGTTCAACATCAGGAATCAGAAGATAAGGTTCTTGGATATCTTTTTAATCCTCTTACAGATAAGTTAAAACTTGCAAAATTTTCAGTAAATGCTGATGCAAATACCAAAAGATTGTTGTTATCTGCTGTGTCCAAGGTTTTTGATCCTTTAAATATCTTTTTACCCGTAACTTTAAGAGGTCGGTTATTAATTAGGAAATTATGGCAATTAGGTCTCGATTGGGATGAAAAGGTCCCTGCTGATGTTTTAGTTTCTGGTCTTCACTATGTTCAGATTTAAATAAATTACATAATATTGAAATTGAAAGGTGTGCTTTCTCACCTTCTCCCTCAAACTCTTTATTCGTATTTTGTGATGCTTCTTCATCTTGTTATGGTTTTGTCGTTTATAGTATAGGTCAAGGTTCTAATTTAATATTCTCAAAGGCCAAGGTGGCCCCTCTCAAATCTAGGGCTTTGCCCTCTTTAGAGTTGTTATCTGTGTTCTTATTTTTCAAATGTATCAAATCAATATTATCAGAATTTCAAAATGTACAGTTCAAAAACATAAAGGTCTTTGTAGATGCTCAAATTGTCCTTTCATGGCTCCTGTCTGGAAAGGCAAAAAATAAAAATATTTTTGTTAACAATAGGCTCAAAGAAATTTATCAAATCAAAAATCAAGTTGAGCAAGAGTACAAAGTATCCATTTCTTATGCTTACATCAATACTGCTGAAAACCCAGCAGATCTGATTACCAGAGGTGTTACAACCTCTACTTTTCTTTCAAAATTGCCATTATGGCTAAAGGGTCCTTCTTGGATTCTTTTAGATCAATCTCAATGGCCTATTAGTAAACTTAAATGTTTGTCTGAGGCCAATAAGGAAAAAGACTTTACAATGTAACACATCTGTGGTTGTTTCTCAGTCTTTGTTACCATTTAAAGATTACTCAAGTGTGCATAGGCTTTATAAAGTAACTTCAAAAATATTCAAATTCATTAGCAGGAGTAAAGGGCTGGATGAAGATTGTGATCAGAAAGCCCAACTCTATTGGTTGAAGATAATGCAGCAGCATTGTTTTTCTAAGGAGATATTATTTCTCCAAAATCCTAAAAAGGATGAAATTCCACCGCTGGTCAATCAACTTAACTTATTCATAGATGATAAAGGCCTAATCCGATCCAAAGGTAGAATTGCCAAGACACTTTTATATAATGATGATGTGATAAATCCAATTCTTCTTGGCAAGGATCATCATCTCACTAGATTGATCATAAGAGACTTTCATTCAAGATGTCAACACTTGGGTGTTCAAACCACTATCAATTTCATCAGAGCTCATGGCTTCTGGATTACCAAGGCCAGGCAGGCTGTAAAAAATGTTTTGTCAGACTGTATAGTATGCAAAAAATTTAACAGTATACCCTTTAAATATCCAAAAATGACTAATCTTCCTCATCATAGAGTTAATTTTGTGCGTCCTTTTGAGCATACTGGAGTGGACTTTACAGGGCATCTCGTTGTAAAGATTAATGATAAGGAATTTCAAAAAATGTATCTATTAATTTTCACCTGCCTTAATATCAGAGCTATTCATGTTGATGTCCTTCCAGATATGTCCACTGAATCCTTTTTACTTTCATTCCAACGTTTCACAAATATATATGGCATACCATCCAATTTGTACTCAGATAATGCCAGGAATTTCAAACAAGGTGGAAATATACTGTTAGAATCTTTGTCTTCAAATATGTTCTCCGAACATATGCGTATCAATAACATCAAACATTACAAGATTCCAGTCTATTCCAGTTGGGTGGGATCAGTTTGGGAGAGAATGATACGAACAGTTAAGGGATGTCTCTATAAAACTATAGGTAAAGCAACCTTAACCTACTTTCAACTGTTAACAAGTATTTCAAATATCACCAATGTTATCAATTCAAGACCTTTAACCTATAGGTCATCAGATAATGACTTGGAAGTTATTGCTCCAAATTCCTTTTTGAAGCCTTATGGCAATTCAAACCTCATTTTCAATGAAGTTTCCACCCCAATATGGAAAAAACTTCCTCCCTCACAACAAGACTTAGCCATAACTCTAACTGCTCAAGGTAGAGTTTTGGAGACTTTCAGGGAATTATGGTATGAGTCTTATCTATTAAATTTGCGCCAGACAAGTAGAAATCTCTATCAGTCAGAGTGGACCAACAGAATAAGGTTGGAGATATAGTTCTGATTCACACACCTAACAAACCTAGACCCTTCTGGCTTTTGGGTAGAGTTCTGGAAGTCATTGTTGGTGATGACGACAAGATCAGGAGTGTGTTATTAAAAAAGGGAGATGGACAAACCTGTCATTATTCCATTTGTCATCTCTACCCATTGGAGTTATCTATTACCCACTCTGTCTCCAGTGGAGAAACTGATGCTGAAGCAAGCAGTGATCTCTCCAATTCAGATGGTCAAAACAATGAAAATACAGATCAAGTTGATCAATCAAATTCAAATTCAGTTATTCAAAGTAATAGTGATACTGCTATTGTAGATGTACAACCTTCAACTTCAGGTATAAATTCACCTCAACTTGACTCTCAACAGAATCAAATTTCTCAGCTCAATTCAGTCAAAGAAAGACCTCTTAGACAGGCTGCTGTCAAGTGTCAAGAATTCCTTCGCAGGAATTTATCTGATTTGTAAATTCTTAAATACTTTAATTGCAATGGTTTTCATTGCAACTCTTCAGTGGGAGGATATAAAAACTATTATATACTTTCACATATATATCTTCTATTTTGCTCATTTTAGTATTTTATTTTAGGATATAGTATTTTATTTTAGGATTTAAAAACTATTAGGTATATAAAGTATCTTTTATTTAGTTTTAGCGGAATTTATATTTTGTCTACATGTGGTATCCATTTTTCACTAAATTTCACTAAAAAATCACATTGTCTTGCGACAATTGTGGAATCACTTCTAATTCAAAAGCGGTACTATTTAGTCGTGTTTGTGTAATCAAAGTTAAAATTCAAAATGTAAAAGGGTATAGAGGTAAATTTCTTCATTTCTTTTCAAATATTTTCACTATCAACCTATCTCTATTCTCTTTACCTTCTCACCAATCAAATTTACCCTAACTAAGATTTTAAGTGATAGATTACTAAAACCAAAAGGCAGAGTTATCTATGGACTATATATCAAAATCTTATTCAAAGAGCAAAAAAATCTTTGAAAACAACAAATTCAGGTAAGGCTAATTTAGATTCACAATTGTACTTATATATCACCTTTTAAAACCTTATACAACTATTGCCTATCTTCAGGCTAAACACTTCAATATTTAATCTATGGTATATACTGTGTTCTAATCCATAGATTAACACAATATGAATTTCAAAAGTTCTAAATACTCAGCTAGCTATTATTAGGCTATATAATTATTTAAGTATGTTTTAATACTTCTCTTAGCTCTCCTAGGCCTTTATAGCCTGAACCCATTCTTTGTTGTTTACTGTAGCCTCATTCAAATCATGGCTTACTTACAGCTATTTACTAACCAGCAAATATATAACTTAAGTCTAATAGGCTTATTTCAACTCACCGACAATATCTTCAAAAGCACTGTATTACAGAAGTTTAATCAATTTTATTTAGTAATTTTTTAGTATACGATATGTTTACATATACTGTATACATCGGAAAAATATCGAAGATTATTACACAAAAATAACTTTACTGGTATTGGCAGAATGAAGATGCATTAAGTTCACACTTTCAACCGTCAACTTGCGCTTTAATATAGGATGGATGACGTCACTCTAATATTTATCACGAGTGGTTGGCAATTTTTTCCAGTCCATTTTCAAAAATTCTTAAAAATATATTCTCAAAAATTACTTTTTATGACATTATCCTTTATTTTCCCCACACTCCGCTCAGCCGCATTAAGCACCTAATTTGGCAGGCCTGTTGGATTTAATCGGACTTTTCACTGTATTGATCCCCCTCTGTTTTAGCTAATTCCTCTCGTCTCTCTCTCTCTCTCACTCTCTCTCTCTCTCTCTCTCTCTCTCGTCTCTCCTCTCTCTCTCTCTCTCTCTCTCTCTCGTCTCTCTCTCTCTCTCTCTCTCTCTCTCTCTCTCTCTCTCTCTCTCCTCTCTCGCTCTTATATAGGTTATAGTATATATATATATATATTAATATATTATATATATATATATATATATATATATATATATATATATTATATAGTATATATATATATTTATATATATATATATTATATATAATTATATTAGTATATATATAATATATGATATATATATATATATATATATGTAGGCGGCAGCATCCCGAGGGGCCAAGGCATGTAACTAGAAAGCTATAACATCTAGTGAAAAATAATAACATTTTTTATTTTCAACTAGCAATATTCTTATCGCGTGACTTAAAAAAAAATATTGTGTAGGCACAACAATATTTCATATTAACACCAACTTAGTGCAGTGCAATCATAATACCATAATATTAAGATGATTTAAAATATAGTAATTACTTTTTCTGGTTGATTTAGTAGTGAAATATATGTGTTAGGCATTTTAATATAATTATTAATGATGATTAAATATAAGTAATGTATAGTGAGTGTATTGTTATTGCGTATATTATTTAGTGCAATTTAGGTTATTGTATATTGTATATATAATTTTTTTTTTTATTATTATTTATTTATATAAAAAGCCCGGTAGCTCAGTGGTAGAGGACTCGCCTAGCAAGCGAGGGTGCCCAGGTTCGCGAACGTGGTCGGGTGGGAGAGAAATGTGAGGCTATTCTCTCCTTGGGCGGCCCTTTCGTTCCTGCTGTGGCGTTAATTGAGTACAGCCGCCCTCATCCGAGATTAGGGCTCTTCCCGTGAGTGGATGGTGTTTATCTGTATTATATCCAGAGGCTGGCGTTGTGCGCTATGCGCCTATATGGGCGCACTATCAATTTTGTAGGCGCAGGGCTAGGCTTCAACTATTTTTTAAAAGGGGGACTACCAGGAAAAGGCGCACAGCGTAATTCTCTGCGCTGATAGCGCCCGCGGCTATGAGACAGGAACAAGCATTTTTTTACCTTTAACCCTTAAAAAGTTAGAGACTTAGAAGCGTGGCATAGAACTTGTATCATTCTATAAAATCGCGAGTGTACAACTTATAATTATATATGATATAATTATATATATATATATTATTAGTTTGGATAGTATATTATATATATATTATATATATTTATATTAATATATGATATATATATATATATATACTTATATATATATTATATTATATATATAGTATTATGATGATAGTATATGTATATATAGTGGCCAGCCCTATAGAAGAGCCACAATCATATCTCAAAGAAACTACAACAGCTAGACCGGAAAAAGAGGAAACATTGGCTGGGAAGATCCTGGGCAAAAATTTTAAACGCGAGGACTAAAAAAGCTCTAAAAAAAAAAAAAAAAAAAAAAAAAAATCAATAATCTTTAAAAACTACAAAGCTGCCTGGAAGTGAAACTACATTTTTGGATCCGTTGTGAAAATTTGGTTAGGGTAGGTGAAAAATTGGTAAAAAAAAAAAAAAATAAAAAAGAAAAGAAAAAAAAATGCAAGATTGCTAGTTTTTTGTTTGGGGGGTGTGGGTTGGCTGGGGACCAGAGAGTATATATAGTATTAGTTTATTTGTAAAGGTAGATTACAGTGACAGTTAACATCATGACGGGACAATTTAAGGGGTGCCGTCGGACCAGGGAGTCCGGGTTGGGGGAACAACGCGGTGCAGTAGGGGGGTTGACGTTTTTCGCATGAGTCCCCGTAATCATGAACGAATGAAAACACATGTTTCACCTCATGCAATATCTTTGTGGATAACGCGCCAAATACCAAGTTTTGAGTATCGAGGTCCGGAGGAACGGCCCGTCCCCGGGAGGGCTGCGGGGGGAATAAATTAGTCCTACCGGGTGAGTAGGACGAGGAGACCCTCCGATCCTGCTATCGTGCGGTATATGGCGCCCTGTGGGGGTATTCTTTTAGTTTAAAAAAAAGCAAGACTTTTAGATGAGAAAGTGCTCCCAATTTAGTTTGTAAACGAGTAACCAGATAACACAGGTTCTCTCATAAGCTCTCTATCTATTATTAGCTATATTATTACAATGAATTATTTTTTTTTGTATTTTGTTTTTACTTTTTCTAATCCAAAATTTTAACCAGGATTCTCAGAAAAAATGTTTAAAAATAGCAAAATTATTTGTTAGTTTTTTGATATATAATATATTATATATAGGTTATTATATGTTATATGTATATATGATATTATATATATATATATTATATAGTATTTATTAGTATGATATATAATATCTTGATTATAATAATATGTTTAGTATATATATAGTAGTATTATATATATATTATATTTATATATATATAGTATTGTAGTATATGATATATTATATATATATATGATAATATATATATATTTAATTATATAGTAGGGTGATATAACATAGTAAGTGTTATAGTAGTATGGTGGGTGTAGTAGATATAATGATAGTGAGTAGTTATATATATACTATTATTTATATATATATTAGTATAATGTTATTATATAGTATTATACTATATAATGATAATTATATATGTTGTGATTATATATATATTATATTATTTACATTTTCCGCACTAAAATTGGACCAGCATGCCAGCAATGTATTCCTTTTCGCCGGTAGCTGGTTGTAGGTTTTTTGAGATATGGATTGTGGCCTTCTAGAGGGCTGACCATATAGTATTATATATATATATATATATATAGTATATATATACTATTATATATATTTATATATATTATTATATATTATATATATATATATATATCAGTGGGCGGCTCGTGGTCAAAATTGCTTGAGTGCAACAAGTATTAATATATATTATATAGTATTATATATATAAGTATATATGTATATATTATATTATATATATATATATAGTATATATATATAGATATATATGATATATAGTATATATATATATATTAGTTCTAGTATTATTATAGTATATATATATATATATATATATATTTTATATAGTATATATTATATTAGTTATATTAATATTATATTGATATAGTATATATATATAATAGTATATATTATATATATTATATGAATATTATATTATTATATATATAATATATATATGGTGAAGCTAAGAGTTTTCCCCGCATGATATTTGAAAACTTAAGACTAGGTACGCGAACTACGCGATAACCATGCTTTGGCACATCAGCGCGTATGAAATTTGTAAGGAAAATGAAAAAAAAAATTTTTATTTTTTTTAAGATTTTTTTATATCCGCAAGAAACTAGCGATAGGTGCAAGAAAACTTAAATAACATATTTAGAATGCAGCGTATGAAATATGTATGAGAAAAAGATTTTTTTTTTTTTAGACTAAGGGAATACTGCCAGGGTAGAACCGCAAAGAGGTGCAAAGGGAGTTCTGGGTCTCTCGGCCGTCCTGGGGAACGACGGGGGTAGGGACTAATTTTCCCCCCCTCCGGGGAGGGTCCCTCCGGAAACCCCGCTCTTGTGGTATTTGGGTGTCGCGGGGGTGTTCCTCCGCCCTCCCCTACGGGTATGGAAAACGTCCCCCCGTCTGTCCCACCGTCGGCTCGAGCCCTAAAAAAAAAATCATACCTTGATTCCATATATGTTATTAGTGTTTGCCCGTTGTACCCATCATATAGTTTAGGAATGTATAGCAAAAATAGTAGAAAAAAACTAATTTTTTTTTGTCATTTTCCCATACAAATTTCATGAAGCGCTGGATTGCCAATTATGTTATCAGTTTTTGTCTTGTACTACCTTAGTTTTCGAGATATCATGGGGAAACTTCTTTAGTTTGGCCTATATAAATAAAATAGTAGTATACTATATTATATATATAGTATATATATAATATATATATATATATATAATTATATATTATATTATAGTATATTATATAGTATATGTTGATATATTATTATATATATATTATATATAATATTATATATATATATATATATGAAAATTAATGGATTTGTTTGGTGACTGTACGAATTTATGTTATAGAAGAAGATCAAATGTTCTACTATTCGGCATTTCCGTCATAGTTCAAATTGTCCTTACAGCTTCAGAAAATACTGGTGAGTCCATCTTTGAATTTTAATATTGCCTACAACACTCAGGAAGAGCAATTTTTTTAAGTGGAAACTTAAATCGAATACGAATGCCAATAGTACGCGTGATTTATAAATCTAATAGCTGCAGTAATTAATAAAAACACACAAAATCATTAATGTAATGGAAAAATCTTTATTATTTAATGAGACTTGAAATATACGCAACTGATCTGAGCCTGCTGAGGCGAGAGGCTACCTATATCGGTAGCCGAGAATGGACTTCAAAGCGCGTTTTCAACACTCTGCACGTTGAGTCCAAGTTGATATGTTATAAATGTATGTACGATGAAATAGGTCGTATATAAGAGATGAGTGCAGTTGCGATAAATAATTATGTAATTAGTTAATGTATTATAATTATGTTATTAATGAATAATTATTTTCTTTTTCCACTCGCATTAAAAATCGGTCATGGTTTAAGAAAGAACAGCATTAACAGAAACTGCTGATACCGATACCAAAAAGTTGCCTAGCCTTTGAGAATAAGGAACTATTTTTTTTGACTCCGAGAATTAACAAATGCCACCCCGATCGCTACTATTAAAAAAGGATCGAGTAGAAATTGATTGCCGGCATCTTAAAGTTAGACTTCGAAGGAATATCATTATATATATTATTATATATATAAGTATATTATATATATAGTATATATATATATATTATATATATATTATATATATGATTATATATATATTATATATGAGTATATAGTAGTAGTATATATATATATTATATGATATATATTAGTATATATATATATATAATATAGGTAATAAAGTTATTTTTATTATCTAGGACTTTTTAATATTTTTTTGCGCTCACTAAGGCAAGTAGGCGTTGCCTACCCTGCCTACCCCGCAAGAGAGCCGCCACTGATATATAGTATATTAAATATATATATATATATATATAGTACTATAGTAATATAGTAGTATATAGTAGTAATATAATATATAGTATATATATATATATAGTAGTTATATATATATATATTATATATATATGATATATATAGTATATAGTATAGTAATATATATACTATTATATATATAATTTATATATATAAGTAGTATAATATATATATATATTATAATTATAGTATATTATGAGACTAGTATCAGGTATTTCTTAACGTACAAATAGAATTGGGCAACGTATGGCTCTAAAAATTTTCGAGCTTCTTGCAGCGCTCGGTGCCTGAACCGTCCGCTGGGGGATAAACTGGAGCCACAGGACAATGGAGGAGGATGGCAAGAGGACGGTGTAGATATCTAGTTTACGGTGTTTTAATGTAAAAATATTATAAATGTGTTTTTTTCTTACCTTATAAAGAGCATGCGTTTTCATTATCGGCGACTAAAGTTTACTTTGAAATAAATTTAGCAAGCAGCCCCACCGGCCGCGCGGCAGAATATGGTCGCAGGCGCAAAGGCCGCAATAGGCGGCGCAGAGGCGAGTAGGCGCTGGATGTGGAAAAAATATAGGCGCAATAGGCGCTAGGGCGCACTAGGTCGGCGGGCATAGGCTGCATAGCGCAGGCGCACGTCAGAAAAAATTATAGGCGCGGCCCAGCTCTGTATATATAAATATATAGTAATATATATATATAATATTATATATATATGTAATTATATATATATATGTTATGTAGTATATATTATATATATATATAGTATATATATATAAGTATATATATATATATATATATATATATATATATTATATATATATATATATTGATATATATATATATATATATTTAGTATATATAGGCCTTGAGTCTATTTGTAAAGAGGTTTGGAATGAGTTCGGATTTAATCGTTGATATTTCTGAAACCTAAAAATATCGATAAAGTAAGGAAATAAGCAGGACGTGAATTCAAAGATTATCGTCTTTATATTAAGTTGGAAAATAATAAAACTACAAAAAAAGCAGGGATGGCACGGAAAAAATCAATTGGATTTTTTCAGCTGATATTTTCACCTTGATTTTTTGCTCCAAAAGATCAATTTTTTTTTGGCTTTTTTTTTGTTTTTTTTTTTTTTTTGCTTTTTAATGATTTATGAATATATATATATAGTATATAGTATAGGTATATATATAAGTTATATATGATATATATTATATATATAGTATTATATATATATATATATATATATTATATATATATAGTATAGTTATATATATAGTTCTCACTAGTAGGTATATTAGTATATATATTATTATTTGTATATATTTCATATTTAAGCTTCAATAGAAATAAAAGAAGTTATAATGATAATATCATTAGGCAAGGCTACTCGGTGTGTACAGACAAATTTCTACACTATTATGTAATGTCACAAAAGATTCATGTTTTCAAACATGTTTCTTTTATTGCTCTTATGTAATATTCATCAATATTACAAACTAACACTCTTGTAATGTTGCTTCTTGGTTGCATCATTTTGTCATTAGTCTATAGGGCGCCTATTTTAAGATTTTGGAAACTCAGAGCTGTAGGGCTAGGTGTTTAAGAAAATAATACTGATATCAAAACTTAAAAAGAAAAAATTGTGTTACAAATTAGGTATCTTCGCGGTGACGTCACGAATCGTCAAAAAGTCCAAAAAATCCCAAAAATCATAAATTTGTTTTTTTCTCAAAAATGCCAAAGAATCTCCCACCCCTGAAACCTGTCGAAGAGAAAATCAATTTTAAGCTTGCAAACAGCACACACACTACACACGACACGCACACCGACCACACCACAGGGTTGGTTGTGGGAGGTCACACACGACAATGGCACAGAGCACACAAAACACACAGCACACACACACACATATATATAGTATGTATATAATATATAGTATATATATATATAATAGTATATAGTTATATGATGATATATTATATATTTTATATATATAATAGTAGTATATTAGTGTATATATATATATAGTATATATATATATATTAATTTGAAATTCGTGAAGATATTTCCAGAATTTGTAGCTTAACTAACCTAAGACGTACCTAACCTAACGCTAACTTAATCCTAACCTACACCTAGACTGGAACCTAGACTTGAAGCCTAATCGTACTTAACCTAGAGTTTTAAGTGCTAACGTAGCAGTAATCTAACGCTAACTTAGAGCGCTAACCTAGACGCTAACCACTTTAACATTACCCTAACGCTAGATAAACTCAAAATAACAATAAATAACCTATACATTAATCTATACTGAAGACAATTCTAGACATAACCTAACATAATCCTAGACGGTAACAATACAAAAATAACCTAACAAGCAAGCTAACAGAGAAAAAAAGTAAGCTAATTTCTTTTTTCTGCGTCTCTCTCTCTCGTCTCGTCTCTCTCTTCTCTCTGACATCTCTTCTCTCTCTTCTCCTCTCTCTCTCTTTCTCTTCTCTCTCTCGCTCTCGTCAGTGCGTCTCTCTCCGTCCTCTATATTATATAGTATATATATTATATATTATAGTATATATAGTATATGATATATATATAATATATATATAATATTAATATATATATATATATATATATTATGAAGTATATATATATATATTAGAGGGTGTAGCGGATATCCGTATTCGCATTCCGCAACCGCATCCGCATTAATTTTTTGACGGATAGGCGGTAGTATTATCTATGAATTAATGAGAAACGTTGCGGCACTAACCTTACATATATATATATAGCGTATTATATGATTATATATATAGTATATATATAGATGTATATATATATATAATATATATATATTTTATATATATATTATAATATGGTATAGTATTATATATATATTATATCTTATATGTATATATCTGTGGCGTAGTTAAGGGTTAGGCTGGGTAGGCAGTGCCTATCTTATTTTTAAGAACACATTAATAATTAAGAAAAAACAATAACAAAATATAAAAAATGTTAATATAATAGATAAACCATAGCAAACTATCTACAGAAACTTAAAGAAGATATAAACAAAATGAGCTATGTTATGGCTTTGGGCCTGCCTATCCAGAATGTTTAAGAGCTTGCATACGCACATAGGCGTAGCTTGTGAAGATAGATAATATATTTGCCTACTTACTTGGCAATGATATAGGCAAGCAGCCTGCCGGTGCGGTCGTACTCGGCCGTGCGTCGTATCAGCTGCAGCCGTGCGTCGTACTCCGCCCGTGCGTCGTGTGAGATGTTGCCTAGTGATAATAGTGTTTTTTTTTTAAACACTTTTCGACCTTTTTTAAATTAATGTTCATTATATTATATTATACTTAGAGTATAAAATATATATATATTATAGTGATATATATAGTATTATATATATATTATAATATTATACTTTATAGGTATTATTATATATATATATATATATAGTATATTATATAGTTATATATATATATATATATATATATAATAGTTGTATATATTATTATATATCGGTATGATAGTAATATATATATTGATTAGGTAGTAGTAATAGTTATGTATATATGAATATATAATATTACATATCGGGTAGTATATATATATATAATTCTATTATATATATATATGTATATATAATATTATAGTA